>ML787892.1:241606-254668 GCA_009831015.1 Picea engelmannii | reverse complement strand
CCTTAAATGCATTCTCCAATGATTTGGGTTCCCAAAGGTGAACCTCATGTTGAATGTTATCCTTTAAAGTTCCTATGAATACATCAATCAAGTGCTCATTTGGAATACTAGTTACCTTTATATTCAATCTTTGGAAGTTCTTAATGTGATCGGTAACTGAACCCTTTTGCTTGAGATTTATCAATTGGGTAAAGAAGGTATTGCTCCTTGTATCCTCATAGTGTGCTATCATTTCTTCCATGAAAATTGTCCAAGTGACAAGTGATTTACGAGAACAAAGCCATCGATACCATACAAAATGATTAGGTTCTAAATATAAAGAAGCAATTCGTACCTTTTGTGTATGTGGAACATTATGGAGATCAAAGAATTGCTCCATCTGAAGTATCCCTGTGATTGGGTCCTTTCCATCAAACTTCCTCATATCAATCTTAGGAACATGGTTGGTCTTCAAACCAAACTTGGAGTTTCTCCATTCTTGATTCACCTTCCTTGTGTCTTCATCATGAATTTCATGGGATGCATTTTCACTTTCAGGTGTCTTCTCTTTTACAAAATTTTTCAATACTTCCATGATCTCCCCTTTTAAACCCTCCATCATCTCTTGTAGTTCATCTTTTGTTACTTGCTTCTTTTGTAAATAATTTATGTCTCTACGCATTTTTTCACCTTCATCAAGAGTCCAAGTAGGATTTTCTGGAGGCTTATTTGGTGTAAAAGTTCCCTTTTTGGATGGCATGTTGGCCAAGTATCACTTTTGAACCTTGATTTTGAGGTGGTTCTTCTAGACAATATTTATTCTGTTGTATTTCCCAAGATTCAGTCCTTTTGGGTATTAAAATTTCTTTTATGTAGTTCTCTAATATTTCTTCTCTACAATTCCATAGGTCTGATCAAAATTGGATGTGCCAAGTGGAATTTACAATAACTTCCCAACAACTTGCCGATTTTTGGCCTTTCCAGTATATCTCACTTGTATAGTGTGCCCCGCACAAAATAATTGATATAAAATTCTGAAACTTGCACCAGAAATACTACAGACTGTCCCTGATCCAATGAAACCAATCCCACTCAATTTGGATACTCTAGGAAGAAGTTATGATTGTTTTACCTGGAACACCTTCTTTAGACTAGTCAATAGGACTAGTCAAATACCCTATCCTACACAAGGTGTATCTACAAATTTAAGATGACCCAGAAGATGAAATTTTTACCACATATACCTTACTAATTTTTCTAAATATCCTCCATAGTTCATGGTCTGAAACATTACATAAAAAAATTTATAGAGAAAATTCCGCAATGACTCAGTTCAGGATGATTCCTAAACCCTATCTTGTATAGGTTGTATCTCCGAAAGTATAAGGCCTCATGAGATGAATTTTGAACCCAATGTACCTTGATCCATCTACTAAATATCGTCCAATTTTTTCCTTTTGAAATTTTGTAGAAAACAAGTTATAGCGAAAATTCCAAGGTGTCTCAGATGTAGCAGCGAAACCCCAAGACCTTGAGCTCTGATAGCATATGTTAAGAACCAAATATCAATATAGCATAGAAAAACCTCAGAAAAAGTACTCAACGCCTTGAAACAGAGATAATTTCAGATAGTAAGCCTCTTCAAGGGGGCAACCTCCTTTTACCCCACTTAAATGTTCAAGTACAAGATTATTCAAAATTAAAATGTCTCCTTGGTATATATAGGAGACTAGGAGGTGTAATTACAACTAATGGCCTAAAGCCGACATAAATAAAATAACATTAATAATATAATATGCCCCAATTAAGGGGTAATGAGCCAATATTAGGGCTTAACAATTGAATTCCTCTGTCTCAGGATCCAATAGTTTATGAGCATCTGGAGTAACCTCACTTGATCCCTCATTCCTTTGAGAGCCCAAAATTTATAAAGGCCGCATCTTTTTAAATCTTGTTGGGCCCCTGCATTCCTTTCCACTGCTACATCTATCTCTTCATCCTCCCTCTCCCTCCATTCAAGCACCATATTGCCAAAGGAAAGTCATTTTTTGAGTTAAATTTTATAAAAACATTGTTTGCGGACTTGTACGCGGTATATCATGTTAACATTCATGTGTAGTGCCTCATATACACGGTCAGGATTTGTTTTGCTCGTGTACATGGAAACATGTACGTGATTGGATGAATTACCACCCACATACACCCTAATTCACATTTTGCGCCCTCTAATACTCAAAAATTTGGGCTAAAATTTAAATCCAAACCAATGAAAATGAAAAGAAGGGGAAGGGAACTTACTTGGTCCAGACAGTTTCTAATTCTGCTGATCGTAGCTCCTGCAATCGACACTTGAAGATCGTGGGAAAAATAGCCTAAAATGCACTATGTGGGTGAAAAACTCAAATGGTATGGTAAATAGTCTATTTTTTTAACTATTGGTAGAAATTTTTTACCCACTTCATAAAGTTTGGGCTAATATTTTACCTTATGGACTAATAGTACAGTGGAAAGAGTTGGTTTTGGTGGTTTTTTTCAGGATTGTTTGTGGTTTCTAGTGTCATACCATTGGTTCGTGACTTCGGCAAGTATTTTCTTTCACCAACATATAGGATAGTTTGTCACTCCATTTTGAATTATTGCATTGTCCTGTGATTTTGATCCATATGCCTTAGGTACGAACCCATTTATTAGCGACACAAAACCCTCTTACGACCTTGATTATGGGGCCTAACCCTAAGGGGGAACAAGATATTCAGACCCATGACCTCCTCCACTAGGGATAGCTTCACATCTAGCTCAGAACAACTTGAGATAACCCTTGAGGCTATGTGTGTGTGTGTGTGTGTGTGTGTGTGTGTGTGTGTGTGTGTGTGTGTGTGTAATTCTGAGGGGATCACCTTTTCAATCATATTATAAAATTACAAGACTTTCTTTAGAAAAAGAAAAAAAAAAACACTATATAAACATTAAAAATATATATTATATATTCACATTGTTACAAGGAATACTTTCATAATGGAGTAATACATATTATTATGAGATGGATCTTTAATAATTGAATAATAGTGTTTCCAAAACCTTTGTACCCATATTAATCTTAGACATATTAAATATTTTTTTGAAAATTAATTAAATTTTTATATGTATGGTATTTTTTTACATGATATTTTATAGAGCAATTTCAATGTATGATTAATTTATAAAGTAGTTTAATACTAAGTTAGATGAGATAAAAGAATTCATGGTTGAATTATTCAAACACAATCGTGCAGTTTTAGTAGTCCATGTAATAGTCTTTTTTAACTACATTGTGCCCAATGGCTTCCCATCATTCTAGAAGGCCCATACCATTCACCCCATTTACAAATTAAACAATGAAATAACTCTAGACATTAACATGCTATCATGATTGGCCATAACGTGGTTTAGATCTTCACCACAACTCAAGAAATATACATCTGCAAGTGAGCAAATACCAAGGGATTCAAGGCCAAAGGACTAGTGATCATATCTTACTTTGACTTACATCATTGAAGAGGCCAATGAAAACAAGCACAAAGTATATGGATGTTTTATTTACTTTCACAAGGCAATTGAAATAGTCCCTCGACATTTACTAATTGATAGGGTGAAAGCTTAGGGTCCTCTAGCCTTGGTGATATTTCTTGTAATGATGCTTTAATATTCCATTGTTGATAAGGTACATACAAGTGATAGCATGTCTAAAGAAATTTAGATTACTATATGAATTAAACATGGTTCCCCATTCTCTCCAACACTTTTTATAAATTACATTGATGAGATAGAGGAGATAATATCAAGTACATTAGGTGCCACTAATTTTTTTCCTGTTGGAGTTTATATTTATCACTCTCCTGTTTGCAAACCACATTATATTGGTGTATGAATTTGTGAGGAGTGTTAAAACACCACTATATATTTTGGGACCATTTTGTGATACTCTCAAGATTTGGGTAAATTTGAAAAAACACAAAAATTATGGTTTTCAGCAACTCCATGCAAGAGGCAAAAGAAGTTATTCTCACCTACAAAGGAGAAAGGGTTAATATGGTAACATCATGTGTGTGTGTGTGTGTGTGTGTGTGTGTGTGTGTGTGTGTGTGTGTGTGTGTGTGTGTGCATGTGTATGGCTCTCACTACCTTTTAGTAGGAATGTTTTGTAGTTCAATTAGGGACTTTGAGATGAATATGTGCCTCTTTTGTTAGTCACGTCCATTTTATGGTGTAATATTTTGGGGACCATACATTTCAAGCAACAAAACATAGCCAAGTAAAGAGTGTACTTGTCTCAGTGTTTTCCAAGCACATTCGTGTCTCAATGTTGTCCAAACACATTCATGTCTTAATGATTTCCAAGCACATTCATGTATCAATGTTTTCTAGGCTCATTCATGCCAAGATATTAGCTCCTCAAACCATCATTTTCAAGGATTTTTATACCACCCCACACATTTCTTTGATGATGTTCAAAGTGGTGACAATGATATAAAGGATCAGGTGTGTGGCCAACTCCAATTTGGTTTTCTTAGGTACCCATTCTATCATCCATGTCCTCTATATAGTAGGGATTATAAGGTGTGGACTCTTGTTGGTATGCCAAATCCTCTTTATTTCTTTGTCTAGTTAAATCCCAATATTCACAGGCCATCTCCACAAACCATCATAGTTGATTCTCTAGATATTTCAAAAAGAGATATAAACAAGAGAGTTTAGGTTGAGATTTACAAGATAACTTTAAACTTTGCTTTGGTACTGAACTTCAAGAATAATTTTATCATGTAGCACAAAATTTCCCTTTTCCAATGGAGTTTTTCATAGATCTAACATGAATTTTACCTAAATTTTGAGATTGCAAATTTGGATTGTTGAAATTACAATATTGCAGTGACCAAATGTTAATGGAGGGAAGGGAATCCATCTCCAATTCCAAAAATTATAGAAAAACAATTCTTAATTGGTAAATGTAGATTTTTCATTGTTCAATTGCATCAAATTACCATACAAAGAGAGTGATTTAATACATATTTAGACATCCCCTGCATTGATAGTATGCATGCTCCTACTGCATTTATTTTCACTCATCTTTGAGTATTCGTTTAATTGCACACCACCTTCCTCTTATCATTCCACTCTCCTCTCCTTTTGGTTTACATCATTTTTTAACTATGTCACCATACCTTTTTTTATCCTCATTGTGTTCTATGGTACTCAACAACGACCTAGTAATTGGGGGTGGTCAAGAATCAAATTCAATCCTCTAGAGATGATTCATATGTAGTTGATAACAACCCCTCAATTATATTAAGTATTTAAGTATGGTTTTTATTATTTCATGGAGCATCATGCTTAGACTGTGATTTATATTCCTAAACAAAGAATCATATATAAATGGATTTTTAACGCTCGTCAAAATGTTACATCTGCAAGAAAAAAGAAAAATAAAAACAAACAATTTAAATAAGAATTTCAAGATTCCCTATCTTTATTGATAGACGACATTCAAAAAATTAATATCAAACACTAATTTAAATTAAAAAATTCACTAATAAAAATACAAAACTAAGGTTTTCAAGCAAACAATGTACAACAACCCAAACAACAAATAACAACCCACAATCATGAAAGAAAAGCCTATGGTGGAAGACATGGCTACTCATCAGTACAAATGGAAAGGATGATCGAGGAAAAATATTTCTCCCAAATATGTTTCAATGTTTACTTTCTTTCTTTGTATAGGCCATAAAGTAGTGATAAATAGTATTGCATGCCTAAGGGTGATACTACTGAATATTATGTATTCCTGTATAGTACATGGGTTGTTGTTATTATTATTATTATTATTATTATTATAAAAACTTCTCTATTTCATCATATTATATACTGGAAAAACGTACAACAATATCTAGTAGGGGTCTACCTTGAGGGAAACTAGAACCCCTACCAGCAGAGCATCAACATATTTTTCCATAACCATCTTATCAGATTTCTGAGGAAAACATATACAAAGGAAGACATTAAACTTGGCTAATTTCTTATAACTATGCATACTACCATATAAACTAAAAGGGACAAAACAAACCAAACATCAAGCATGAGGAGTACGCAGCTTGTCCTCCATAAGTGCCTTGATGAATAGGTCAGTCTCCATGTTCTTTTACTAAGAATTTTTGAATTGATGAGGGTCATCATTCAAAACAATGGGATTTTCTTGAGTGGCTCAATAATCTAAGAATTTCTCCTACTACTTGGAAGCACTTGCTCCCTCTTCAACCTGTGAGACATAGATTCCAACTTCGAAGACCACTTTTCACATGGCCTCAAATATTACTTCAAATATATTGATTGTATGGAGGACATCCTAGTGATCCTTCCTTGTGTTACTCAGAGCTTGAAAAATCTTAGTTTTAACCAACCAATAGGCCTCTTCCAACTTAAATAGGTTGGTGGTATTGGTCCACAAGTACATAGGGTCTTTCACCAAACTCCCTACTTCCTTCATGATCTGATCTTTAGAGAGTTTGTTTTTTTCTTGTTATTGAATGCCCTCTCAATATCCTTGACTTCTCTCTTATCTTCTATTATAAATTCTTCCTTAAAACTTTTCTTATCTTCTCAGGCATCTTTAGCTACTCTAGAGGAAAGAAGTGGATCCATTGAGGTTGAGGCCCACACAAACATAGCCTGATCATTTATTTTGTGTACACCTCCACCCTTACCAAAGCTATGATCCATCCTACCTATAGTCAAACCCCTCCCTAGATAGCAAAGAGACACTAAAGACAACATTTTGTACCAGATGAAGAATGAAAGGAGGCATTGTTATGACCCAAAGGGGGAATGTATAGGGTTAAATGTATATGATATGACCCTAAGGGGGGGACATATATGGGTCTAAATGTACATGTAATGTGTGTGTGTGTGTGTGTGTAATAGGGTTGGCCTAATAGTAAAAGGGACTCATGTGTAGGTGTGAATAGGTATATATAGAGATCATGTATTCATTATTGAAGAGAGGTGAATCATGATGTATAAAGGTATTTGGTTGTGTGGAGGAGGTTCTCCTATTATTTAAGGAGTTATTGTGTAACTCATATCTATTACCTATATTGGATTTTTTCTTCACGCTCACATTTCTATATATGGTGTGTACTTATGTTGTGTTGTGATATATTTAGCATTTGGATCATAACATATAACAAATGTTTTGTACCAAATGCTTAAAATAATATAATAGAACAAAAGTACACACCATGTACAAAAATGTGAGCGCGGATCACAAGTCCAATATAGATAATGGAGATGAGTTACACAATAACTCCTTAAAGAACAAGAGAACCTCATCCACATATCCAAATACCTTTATACATCAGAATTCACCTCTCTACAATAAAGATATGTATATATACATATTCAATCCTACACATGAGGCCCCTTTACTATTAGGCTTACCCTATTACATATATATTTACACATTACATGTACATTTAGCCCCATATAGTCCCCCCCATGCATTCATATCATATACATTTAACCCTATATATTCCCCTTTTAGGTCATAACATAATATCCTCTTTCAAAAACCTTTGTACTCAATGCTTTGCAATTAAAGGCTTCCCATGTGATGAAACCAAGTAATATGATTTTATTATGTTTATGTTTTATTCTTTCCATTGTTGATGATCCATCCATCAAAAATTAATTATTCTCGATCGTAATCCTTGGTGGCTAGTTGTTGAATAATTTTCTTTCCCTTGATTGTCTGTATTGTTGTTGAAGCTTCTCCAATTTGTAGTAGATGTTGGTCTATGATAATAAATTGTTGAACAATGGTTTTTTGATGCCATATTCCATGAATATTGATGAGTATTCCATCTTCTTCCTTGATAATGTTAATATTGATATTCTTTTCTTCCTTGAAATCTTTTGTGATAATGAGGGTGTCAATATGTTTTTGATGGTTTTTCTTCATTATGAACACCCCTTTCATCTATCTTCTTTTCATAGACAATGGAATCGTCTATCCTCTTTTCTTGGTATTTTATTACTCTAGCCTTGGAGCTAATACCATCATATTTTGCATGTACATATTCTAGATGAAGTTCAACCTCTTCAAGTATCTTCCGGTAGCCTTCCTGAATCTTGTATTCTTTCTCCTTTTCAATCTACAATGTCACCCCATTTATCAAATTTTGACATCCTTCTTCAATTTTGGATTTCATTTCTGATTTTACCTCATCGGTATTTAGGTATTCCTCAACCTTGTTGTCAATTTCCTCTTCAAGTCTTGTGGTAGTTTCTTCATCTAGTATTCTTTCTTTCTCTTGATTTTAACAATGTTTATTTTCTTCTTTCAATCTCTTAACCTCATCCAAAAAATGTTTTATTATGGATTCATAATCTACATAGCTATTCATATATACTTTTCAATTCTTCTCTTGACTCGTTTTTTTCCAAGTTTATATCACTAATGTTTTCTTTATTTATATTCTTAACCTTCTTAATGAGTGATTCATTAAGGGATTGTAT
The DNA here is from genome assembly GCA_009831015.1 of Picea engelmannii. Taxonomy (NCBI): domain Eukaryota; kingdom Viridiplantae; phylum Streptophyta; class Pinopsida; order Pinales; family Pinaceae; genus Picea; species Picea engelmannii. The sequence continues at coordinate 246,142 of ML787892.1, read as the reverse complement.
CTTGACAAACTTTGCATATTTCTTAATAATATATTTTCTTAGTTATTCATTCTCCTTTTGTAATTTGGAGATTTTTTATTCTTTTAACTCATCTTGGATTGTACACATTTCCTCCATTTTTGTATCCCTAATCCATTTATCTGAGAAGAGCTTTTCAAATTCTTCCCATGTGAGGTTCCATCTAGTATCCGTATCCATACTCGTCCACCTCTTTCGAGCTTCATCAAAAAGATAAAATCTTGTTGTTAAAGGATTCCTATCATATTTATTTACAAACCTCAACCATTCCATAGGATTCATTTCATCTTGTCTTCATCTATTGTAAATTCAAGTATTTACATTGATTCTTAACTTAGGTCTAACCACGATCCTCAACTTCCAACCTTAGTATATTAAGGATAATGATCTCAAACAGTTATAATCCTTGCTCCAATATAATATTGTATTTTTTCTCTTTCCATTGGATATTGAATCAACTCGATCAATATTTATGATATTTTTAAGTGAACATACCTTTGAAACCTTGATTTGGATTATGTCCTCCTAGTTGACCTTTCTTCTGATATATTTCTAAAATTTTGGTCATTTTGGGTATGAAATTTTGGATTGTAGTAATCTAAAATTTCTTCTCTACAATTCCATAGGTTTGACCAAAATAGGATGTGCCAAGTGAAAGTGAGGGTAACTTTCTAAAACCTTGTTGATTTTTGGGCTTTTCGAGATAGTGAATTTATACATAATGCCATGTGTCCAATATTTAATACATGATTCTAAAATTTATACAAAAAACACTATGGACTATCCTCTTTCAAATCTAATAGCTCTGACATAATTTGGATCCTTTCTAAAAATATATATTATTGTTTTACCTGGAACACGTGTTTGAGACTAGTTATAGGACTAGTCAAAAACCATATCTTCCACAAGGTATATTTCCAAACTTATAATGAACCATAATCTTAACCTTTTACCAGAGATACCTGGATTTGTATTATAAATAACCTCCAAATTTCTCTATCTGAATCGTCCTATTAACAATGTTATTGAAAAAATTATAAGATGACATGCTTGGAGAAGAAAACCCCTAGGATTGATGCTCTGATACCAAATGTTATGTACCAAATGCTTAAAATATCATAACAAAATAGAATTACACACCATGTATAGAAATGTGAGTGTGGAGCACAACTCCAATAAAAATAGCATAGATGATTTACATAATAACTCCTTAAAGAATAGGAGAACCTCACACACATAACCAAATACCTTTATATATCACAATTCACCTCTCTACAATAATGAATACATTATCTCTATATATACCTATTCACACCTACACATGAGTCCCCTTTACTATTAGGTCGACCCTATTACATATATATTTACACATTACATGCACATTTAGCCCCATATATACCCTCCCCTTGGGGTCCTATCATATACATTTAACCCTCGATATTCCCCCTTTGGGTAATAATAGGAATGAAACAACAGAAGAAGGAAACAAGGTCCCCTATTTCACCGATAGAAAATAAAGTGAGTCCCTAAGAGGGTCATCCCTCTCTCACCAAACCAAAAAAACACCTCAAATACAACACCATAAGAACCAAAGACCAAGATTCCAATTACTTGGAACTCGCACCAAGAAAAGGTCCTGATGTAGCCATCTTCTCGACCAACCCCAGTTTCTATAGTCACATATAAATGGACAAGACCAAACTAGATCTTCATTCATGGGATCATATGAGAGATTTCTCCACTCAAATGTCATCATAATTACACCAGAAACTGCTTGTTTCTTCCAATTTGAATTATCATCCTCTCCTGTACCACTCCATCTCAAGAATACCAAGCCAAACACAGTCCCATTAGTTATATTGGTGTACTTATTCCCTTGCATTCCCACATGAATCATCATATCAATATTTAGCGTGGGGGGATCGTACTCCACCTTACTACCTCGCTCCCTCCCCTTGTCTATAATAGTAATGTCACCTTGCTCATCCCTTAATGCACTATGATTACATGGAAAAGTAGTGACCAAACAAAACATTGAATCCCCACTTGTTAACACCCCATATGAGTGTTGTTTTCAGTTTCATTAAGACAGTTACAATCCTCCCTGAGTTGTGGCAATAAGGTTTTTGTCCAAAGACATACATTAGAAATTTTGTTTTGTGTATCTCCCTCATTAGCCAAATGGTTTTATAGGGAGTTTCCCTTTCAAATGGCATGGGAGGGTATAACCACTAGAATTTTGTTGATCAACTCCACCACCTTACCCAAACCTGTTGACAACCTCCAATTTTGGATCTTGTATGGGTAACTCCATCGATAATTTTTCCCAAAATTGAGATGAGTAGCTCATAATCACCTTCTATTATCAAGTTGGTGTCTCCCATCTCCTCTGCAAGCTACAAATGTTATATCAAATCTACTAATTCCACACCATTGTTGGTAATATTGGTTGTTGTCATTGATGTCAACCCTAGTCATGGGTTTTGGACCACAAGATTGATAAAGGTATTTGGACATGAAGGACAATGCACATGCAGATACAACACCCATGGATGGACATTATACATCATGTTGTTTATGGTGGTATGTGGCACATCACGTGGATCCTCATGGTTGAGGAGAAATGAATTTTTGAAGATGACAAAGTGAATTGAAGAAGGAAGTTCATGTAGGCCTTGAAGATAATTAAAGAACAGAATTACAAAATAAGAAAGTGTCAGGTTGGCCCTAATGTTAAAAGGAAGTGAAATAAATGGTATAAATAAATATCATTATACATTCATTTGAAACACAAGTTGAATTTCAGAGGAAATCAAAAATAAAGAAGGCCGGATTTCAAGGGAGGATGAAGTCGTTTGGTGATGTGTTATAAGGTATGTTATTTTCAGGTCATCTTACCATTTTCACTATAACGTTTTTTCTAGAATGATTCAGATGGTGAAATTGCTATGGTATTAAGAAGACATGTCAATGTACCTGTGTTAAAGGTTTCAACTCTTGATTCACTATAATTATGGAGATACACTCTGTGGAAGATAGGGTTTTTGACAAATCCTAAATCTAGTCAATAAACAAGTGTTACGGGTAAAACAATCATAACTTTTTCATAGAGAATCAAAATGACGTGGGACCAATTTCATTAGAAATATTACGGAATGTAGTTTCTTGTGTACGATTTTCAGAATCGGATGTTAAATATTGAGCATGGGGAATTATGTACAAGTTTGGTCGCCTGAATAAACCAGAATTGAATAAGGTCTACCATTCTTTCTATAACTTCCTTTTGGGGAGGATTCAAGGAGTGAAACTTGGAGAAGTTTCAGAAAATACATTGATTAATATTATCTACAGGATCATAGTATTCCAAGAATTGAATAATATAAGTTGAACATCAATTGTAATCACATCTAAACTCACATTTGGGACTAGAAGTTGCAAGTAACAATCTTGAGTATGCTCTTCTCTTGCACCATCAAGCGATCTTGAGAACCAGAAAATGATTGCGAAAAAAATCTCATCTCCCTTAACAAAATTTCAAAACTTTTAGGAGAGGACAACGGCTCTTTCGAGACCCCTCTTAGTTTCATTTTTTCAAAACACATTCTTGTAACGGGCCCATACATGCCCACATGTCAACAAAGCTAGGATAGTGTTTGAATTTATGCTTTCTTAGATCAAAAAACTAGGAGAGTTTAAAGGTTTGTAATGGGCCCACACATGCCCACATGTTCAATCTAGGATAGTTTCATGCTTTTTCTAGATTAACTCACACATAGGGAGTTAAAGGATGGTAATGGACCACATGTCCACATGCTAGTTTCCTAGGGCTTTTAAAATTCTGCAAGGTTGTACCAATGACATCTAGCTAATTAGGTAATCAAACTCTTGTAAAGGACCAAGCAGCGTCCACATGCTGCAAGGTGACATCTAAATAACTAAAAGTTGGTACACTTTTCACTCACACACAAAAGTCAATTTCTCACTCACATAGCCTCATCACGAAACGTGGTGGTCTAAGTAGGTTTCCTCAAAACGGATTCTGAAAACACCCCATCTTTTCTTGATAGGACTATCCACTCCCACTTTTAATCAAACGAGGTTGGTTTTCACCCCCAGCCTCACAAAAAAACTTCATCTAAAATCTTTCTAAACAAATCACTAAGTTATCCTCCACAAGAGGTGCCAAAAGAAAATTTTTAGTCTAGGTAGGATTTCGGAGGTAGGCATCCAAATAACCCCCCGTTATCTGGTTCTCACACTTTCAAACATAGAAGTTGACGAATAGGGAACTTTCGAATCCTCCAAGTCCAGTGTTCCAATCACCATAAGGCAGGGAGATACCCATGAAGGGTCGAAGGCCGAAGTCCGGTTGTTTTGTGCGTCCCCCCTTGAGGCACCCACCTCTTGGACGGGATCCAGCCCGTGACCCATTTCTTAGGCCGAAAATCTAAATGCCGCACTTGGACCGAGGTACCTAGTGACCAACTTTAGGACATCTACCCAGGTGGCGATTGTGGG
>ML787892.1:182568-234910 GCA_009831015.1 Picea engelmannii | reverse complement strand
ATTGACAGATGCTTCCTCCACCAGCCTACCACATTGGTTACGCCGATGGCGCCAGCCGTTGGACACAAAATCTCGCTTCAGCTGCTTGGGCTCTTTACACTCCCTCACATGAAATGCTACATTCAAGCGGCATATGTTTGGGACCAGCAACCAACAACCAAGCCGAATACACTGTTGTCATAGGCCTCTTGACTGACGCCCAGCACCATCATATTCGTCACCTTAGCGTCTTCCTCGACTCTCAACTAGTCGTGCTCCAGCTCAACAATGTATACTGTGTACGCGATCCATGTCTCTTTCGCAAATACCTGCAGGTTAGAATGTTATCTTGACATTTTGATTCCATTACATTTACACATATTCCAAGACAATTAAATCAAACAACAGATGAAATAGCTAACATGGTGTTAGATTGGCATATATCACATCAAGCTACACATACATAAACATCTCATACATCTTGTCATAGCATATAGATAGAATAGACATCATCATCATCAACAAAAAAACATATGTAAACAACACCAGGATCTCAAAAATATGTATACTCATATATATATATATCAAGGCCTATCAGGCCATCCGACTGTTTACATACAAAAAATACATATGCCCGCAGGCCAGTGCCACACCTTGGTACAAAATCGGCTCACCATCCTATACAATCAAAAAGATCTACATGATACAATTAGGGTGCCTCTATCTCACCCCCAGCTGCCCCTCCCTCAAGAGGTGGTGGTGGCCCACCCCCACCTACCCCAGGCGGTTGTGGTGGAGCACCTGCAGGACCCTCCTGCCCCGGCGGCAGGCGTCCACTAGTCATGGCGACAAGCACAACTTCTCGTCGCACGATCGACTGTCATGGTGGTGGTAACCCTATGCACTTCTCCAGGAACTCCTCGTCCTGGATACGGATCCACATGCCCTCAGGCATGTCCTGTAACACCGTCTCCAGACGACGATGTATATCATCAAAATCACCTTCAGCCGCCGACGGAGGAGCGTGTGATGGCCCCGCACCAGGGTCATCAAATCGGTGCCTCCTCGTCGGTCTCTCGGGCTCTGCAGGTCACCCCGCAGCCTTATCCCATCCGCGCCTCTCTCCACGTGGAGGTCTCCCCAACTCTCACTGAACCGATGCTCTATACAACTCCACCTCATGCCTGCGAGGTGCCAAATCTGCACATGCACAAAAAAACAAACAACAAATCGTATCAGTATCTATACATCATACATACGAACTGATATATCAAAATCTAACATAAATCAACACATACAAGTCCACAACATACCTCGATGGTCGAACACCTCCCCAGGAGGTAACACCATGTCCGGGTCCCCCCGGAAGTCCACCCCAGCATAGGGGTATTGCAGTATGACCTGTGACATCTGCTGCCATATCTACGCTGCCTGCACCGTAAAATAGTGCCCACCTTCGCCACCACCGTGGCGAACCAAAACTGATGACCACCTCCTCAAGCACGACTCTCGTGCCCCTGGTGCCTCTAGTAGCACCCTCGGGTGCAGCATCGAAACCCTCTCCAAGAAATAGGCTACCAGGATTGAGCCAAACGCAAACTCCCCGGTGCCTGTGGACCGAAAATGGTCCAGCTGCACAATCATCCACGCGTGCAGTGTCAAACCCCAGGCGAACCTCTCACGGCCCACCACCACCCTCTCCATCACCAGCAGCTCACCACCACTGATCCAGTGGGTTGCCTGTGACCCATACACCCAAACAATCATCGCCGCTATGCAACGATGCAACAGGGCATCTATACCACTCATACTCACTACACTCCCAGACATGTAGTGCTCGCCTAAGAAATATCGCGCTGCGAAATCCCGCAGATGAGTGTCCCTCGGCAGCACAGGCTCTGCCAGCAGCAGTGTTCCCCGAAAGGGGAGCCCAGTCAAAAAATAGATATCCTCCACCGCAGTGAAGGGGATCTGCTCTCCTCGCACGAGGAAGCAGTGCAGGTCTGGACTCCACATCTGGAGCAAGAACTGCAGCAAGTACTCATGTGCCCGTATCAACGGGCACTCAAAGAACTTTAGCAACCCACTGGTTGCTAAAGCCGCTCAAACCGCAGGCCCTGCATTGGCCACAGCATCTCGTAACTGTGACTAGTCTCTCTCACGCCACCGGACATCCATAATCACTGCTAGCCACCTACACACAACACAGAGTCATATATCAACTTATGCAACCATCCAATGCATCAAAAAGACTCATTTTTTACCCCGTAAAACTTGCCTCAAAGGCGCATTTTCTTTACCCACAGGCATGCACATATGCGCGCATGTTCACTACACAGGCGCGCATATATGTGCACCTGTTGATTCAACAGGCGCGCTCGCAAGAGCGCCTGTTCATTACACAGGCACGCTTTCCAGCGCGCCTTTCCAAATTACAGTCGTGCACTAGTGCGCAACTGTCCACCCCACAGGTGTGCCTCTCAGGCGCGCCTTCAATTTCCACTCACGCGCACCAATGCGCATCTATTCAGTGAACAGGCGTGCACATATGTGTGCCTTCCACTAAATCGCCCGCGCATGTGGGCCCACACCCTATAAAAAAACCCCTCAAAACCCCCGTACGACCCCCCGTACCTACCCTGCCCAAAAATTGAAAACCTATTTCTATGCAGGATGATCAGACCACTAACCTAAAGCTCACACACCATCAATCGGCTACCTCGTGCTCCCTGAATCACCCAATCTCCTTTGGATCTGCTCGAAAAATCACTATTGCAGCAAGTACAAATGAGGTGGCAATGTGGGCCCTACAACTATATATAGGCCTTTTGTCAAACTTCCACTCACCATTCCGGGAGCCCAAAGTGTCCGTTTTTCAAACCGTCTTCAGCCACGGGATCAACGTCCCGTCACCTACATTTCAGCAGTCCCTGGGTCGCTTTTCATCATGAGCCCCCAGGGCGCCCTTTTTTTCATATCATAGTCAGGTACGCATGCGCATAATCACATTTGTCAAATACAAGCTCATATCTTTGATACTCTTTAGATATTGTTCACTATGGTATTTGGTTGTTATGTGTGCAGGTACTTGCTCATCGGTCATCGACATCATCCCTTCAGGTATATATTCAGCACTGGCATGTAGTCTATCCCATTGTATTGCATTTACATTTCCAGTCACACCCTCTGATATTGGCCTTTAGGATCCTTATTCCCGGCTCTGCAGTACCCACACCTCCATTTGCATCTTTGGTACTGTAACTCAGTAGCATTCTCACCGACATGAGTTGTCCCATTCATAGCACCTTTTTGCACTTTTGGCACTCATGTTGTTCTTCATTACCCTTTAGGGATGGGAGTCCCAGTAGTTTTACATCATGTTGCGAATCAACCACATACTTCTTCTCCTCATTTTGCTAGCTTCCCATATGGACTCCCAGATCATCGCTTTATGGTTATGTTCTTTTTTACCTGCACCTCTGTAGGATCATGAACCCACCATTTCATCGACCATCAGTTTGCCCATCTGTGAACCTATCTTCATTTCACCTACCTCATACAGAAACTCGCCAATTGGGCCCCCACCCTTCATCAGTTTCTCAAGACAATTCTTCCCTCCCTGGGGCATGCATTTCACACTGGGGCATCCATTTCTGTATTTGTACATTTCTCCCCAAAATTATTCATTATTCATTATTTATTGTACAAACACCTTTGTTTCCAGTCATTACATTTTCTTTTGTCATCACCATTGGCGACTTGCTTTCTTTTGGCCACATGCAACCCATGTCACCCTTGGTTGGAGCATTACTTATCATTTACCCTTGCCGACATCGTCCATATCTTCAGAGTACTCCACAGGTCAGTTACCTCTACCCTCTGAATTTGTTCACCTTGTCCCGCCTCTGGCACAACTTATCACTGGTCTTGTCGTCCCCCCTGACACTCGACCTTGTTACACGGTTGCGGCCACTATTTCTCTCATACATCCTCCAGCCAAGGGCAGTCTTGAGTCATCCCACTCCTTGACTTCATCCATGTACCTCTGTCACTTCCTCACCTCAGCAGATTCCACGGAGCCCTTTTGCTTCTCGGAGTCACATTTCCCTTTTGTCGACATCAGCACACTTTTCCAGAAGGGCGACAGTATCTTGATTCTCATTTTCTATTTTTAATGAGAGATCTCGGACGGCACAAGGTGAAACACCATTGCTCCCTGCTGTCGTTGGCCCCCATAACATTCGACGCCAACACTTTCTCATGTTATGGTGGGTCTTACTTTGCGACTATTGCAGATATTTTTGTCATTTGCCGAAGACCTCTGAACTTGGTAGGGCCATCAATGCCCACATCATCGTCGCTGCTTATTATAGCGATCATTGCCTGTTATTCAGAGTATGTTCCTTTGCAGAATTGTCTTCTGCCTTTATCATTACCTCCCCAGAGGGCGCTAAAGTTATCTACACCAACACTTCCGTCATCTTTTTTCAGAGTTACATCATACGAGCATGGGGCATGCCTGCCTCGTTTGTACACAGTTGTATATTTTTTCTGCACAACTCTCAGAAGGTCGAGTCCTACCGGTTCCTTTTTTCTCCAACGGATCGCTCCAAATGGTATCACTATTGCTCTCCCTTACAACAACATTCTCAGTAGAAGAAACATTAATGGATTTCAGCTATATGTATGCTCCTAAACTCATCCATCAGGGGGCATCTGTTATCACCGAAATTTCATCCGCACATGGTGACAAGAACTCCGCATCATCAAAACAGCAATGAAGTCATTCATGGCACTGAATTAAATTCACACCATTCTAGAAGGGTCAAAAACTATACAAAGTAACCAAAAATTGAAGGGCGCTTCACAGTAGTTGGGTACGTGCGCACATGTGCAAGACAAGAACGTATTTAGTGCGCATGCGTGCACGACGCACAATTGTCAACAAAAAAACCCACGCACCTGCTGAAATGGATCATTTATTGAATAGGTCGGCCTCCCAACCATTTACGGACCGGCTCCCAATCTAATTTGACTCCGAAATCTGAGCCGAATCCGCAAGGTAGGCGGGTTAATGACCTAAGGAAGCCCTAAAAGGGCCCTGTTCACACTTTGAAGAGTTTACATAATTGCCTGAGGATCTGCTATAAAAATCCGTGAAGATACATTGTTTTCGCAAGGAATTTCAGGCATTGTTATTCTGCTCAGATTGTTAAGGACTCATTCTTTAACGATAACACATTGGCAGCATCGTTGGGAGTTCTTTCACTGCCATGCTCGGTTCTTCTCATTGTAAGGAAAGAAAATGTTTTGAGGGCCTCAAAGAGCCTTCCATTGGGGGAAGAAGCAACCACAGTTCTCTTCCTTCATCGTGCTCCGATTTCATCAATAGACCAGCTCAAAACCAATGGTGACATCTGTCTTTTGTTTTGGTGTTTGTTTGTTGTTTCATTTCACAGTTTTAATTTGCTTTCAGTTTATATTAGCTTGTAGTTTGTTTTGTTTCTTCTAACCTTTTCCTCCACAGCTGTCGTGCCCTATAATACCCAACAAGGCATGCAAGCACCCTCGATTTGCTCACTAGGTGACGAATTGGGTGCGAACAGAGTTAAAATGGAGAGTTAAAACCTCTCTTGATTTTGGAGGATTGTATCTTCCTCTTGGAGTTTTATCCCTCCCTTTACATTTGGAAGCTATAGCTACCTTTGGAAGTCATTACTTCCCTTGAACAATAACTATTGATTATTTCTCATATATTGTGCATGGTGTACTGTGGTGTATTGGTGTAACTCTTATACTATTGTTCATTTCTCATTGTATATAATTGAATGGCTTAGGTATAAGTTGCAAAAGGTTTTAAATTGTACTTGATACTGACTCACCCCTCTCTCAGTATCAACATATCAACTCCACCACCTTACCCAAACCTGGTGACAACCTCCAATTTTTGGATCTTGTATGGGTTAAATCCATTGATGATTTTTCCCAAAACTGAGATGAGTAGCTCATAATCACCTTCTACTATCAAGTTAGTTTCTCCCATATCCTCTACAAGCTACAAATATTATATCAAATCTACTAATTCCACACCATTATTGGAATTATTCCCTTTTCATGAGGTGAAGATTGATTTAATATGCCCTTCCAAGTCTCAAAACACCCCTCCCAACCCTAGACGGTATAGAGTTTCCCTTTAAGGCACCATCAAAATTCAACTTGAGTTGGTACGTCGAAGGATGCTCCCAAGTCTCTTTTGACATTAAGGAAATCAAATTTCTATATATAATAGGGAGCTTGCAGCATTGATCCAAATGCCAATTATAGGATAGGATTGACTCTACCCCAGAGTTCTCCTAGTCCTTTACTACCCAAGTTGTAACTTACCCTACCTTCCAAGTTGAGTCTCGTCACTGCAAGAAATGACTTAGCCTTCTCAAACGAAAAACTTAAAAACACCCCCATACATATAAAATAACCCCAGGGGAAGAAAGCCCATAAAAAAGCATGCATATTAAAACATGAATGCAATTATTCAATTAAACTAGTAAACCCACAACATTCATATAAATAGTTACACAACGGACTGATTATCTTAAAATCAATAGAACACTTACTTGTTAATAATTAACCAACTGGTTGTGTATGAAGGATAAACCTTTCATCCATATAAATTGTTTTTCATCTTCCCTCAACAACATGCCACCCCATAGATAAGGCTATGAGTCCACAAGGAGATTTGGCCCTCTGGTTTTCCACTCTCCACACTCAGCAACCCAAAACCCAAGTTCTACTCCCACAACAGTTCCAATCCACCATCTCCCTCTTCCCCACAACATGCACAACCCAAGGAATGTACCCCCATCAATTCTCACAATCCCTCAGGTTGTACCATTCATTTATCAGGGCTTTCAGTGCACTTTGTTGGTTGGGAATCTCTCAGTTGGGAACTTTGGAACTCCTGGCTATTTCAAGAGTTCTCACAACATCCTTCACAAGACTCTTAAGCCATTTCCGCAATAAGAAAACTCACTACAAAATTAAAACCTATTTTATAGGAACATAAGTCGTATTTCTAGCATAATACATAGTCAAACAATGGTTTCCCTCAAGCATATAATGGTTGGTCTCTTTCAAGCACTCAACTCTTCTCTTGCTGCCCAAACTCTACATGCAAAAATTGTCTCTTTTTTCCATACGAATCTCCTTTTCCTCAAGCCAGTTGACTACTCACTCTTCTAAATGTTGATTGTACTTCATCCCCATGCTCCCCAATCACTATGGGATGTGACTTCTCACACCCACCCTCTTACATGAAATAAATGATTGGCTTTGGGAACACTCAACAACAAATAAAATGTTTACCCAAGGATAATAATTTCAAGAATGTGGGTTGGATTAATACCCATGAATAAAATCCCCCTTGGACCCCTCTCTCTTCCGAAATCATATCCCCCCATCATTTCCATCCCTCTTGTATCATAGCCAACGATTACTACTTTTATCAATTATTTCAATGTTCATAATATACAATTTATCCCTCAGCCATATTAATTGGTATGGGATCTTTGCCCCAATTATATCAACTCACCAACCTAATTCACATTTATACAGTTACATTATAATTTGCAAGATGTTACATTCCCCTCCCTCTTATTTTTACATTGTACTCAGTGCACAACACCATATAGTGTTCATACAATTACGATGCTACATTGCCTTACCTTTAATCAGCATATAGGCTCTTCGACCTAATATCACACATGCATTCCAACCTAAATATAAATACATAGGAACTCTGACCCAAAACACCATAAATACATAGGCACTTCAGCCCCAAAACATATATGCATAACCCACTAGCATTCTCCTACAACTATCCTGATTTCCACCAGCTCTCTTCCTCTTGACCTGCCCAACCCAAGGAATGTGCACCCTTCATTTCTATCAATCCATCAGGTTGTACCATTATTTTATCAGGGATGACCCAAGGAATTTCCCCCCTTCACTATCCTTAGTCCATTAGGATGCACCATTTGTTTATCAAGGTCTCTTTGTCACAAATAACCAAGAATCTCACTATTGGGAACTCAATAGAAACTTGTTGCTAGGAAGAAATACCAAGAAATAATCAGAAACAACCTTGTTGTTGCAATGAAACTCATAGGATTTTACTCTTAAAGCCTGACAACATGTTTCTTCAACAGTGTAAATCACACTAGGTTTCACTCTTTAGGTATGACAACCTAGTTCTTCTACAAGCCTGGCAACTTTCTTCTTCTTCAATCCTGACAACTTGCTTTTTCATGATGTACTCACCCTCTAGGCTTGATCCAAATTATTTTAGGAACAATATGAAGGCATAGATATAACAGAGATAAAACAAATAATTACACAAAGATACGGAAAGTAACACAATAATAAAATGAAGTTGAGATTCTATTAATGATTGTCTGAAATACAAAGGACTGTAGAATGCAAAAGCACACAAGCTAGCTAGAATGGTGGTAGCTTATCCCTGAGAAGAGATGTGTCAGCAATGATCATTCACAAGAAGTTGGTTACAATGAGGCTCCAAAGGCCCTTTTAACATAAATCATAAATGAGAAAAACCTAGACATCCAAAAACCTAACCCTAGGAGATGAAGCGCCAAAAGTCATGTGGGCGCCAATGGGGTAAGTCGGTACATCAACTTCCCGGGGTCGTAACTTTTTCATATGATCTCTGTTTTTGGCACACAATAGCTCGATGGAAAGAATTATCTGAGGAATACACATGTTTTCATCATACTCTATGCAAAGTTTATATTCTGATTATGGTGGGCACAAAAAACGTTGTTTAGGGCCTCAAAATGGCCCTGAAAGTTTAGGACCCGAAAAAACTAGAAAAAAACTACCAAAATGGAAATTTCTCTTTGAGCCAGTGGAATAAGTGGGTGGATACTGATATCCACTTGGATGATTCATCCCCCATTAGGAATAAATGGTCTCCATTGTGTCAAGTTCCTACATCATATGAAGAAACTTCTGTTGAACCTGACTCCTAGTGAACGACTTTCCCTGATGAAGAAATTGCCCTTCTTTGACGACCCGATAGAGTTTGATAGTTTTTTGGTGGGTGTCCTTTGTCTTGTTATCCATGATATGATCAATTTCCTCTTGTTCGATGCAAGAATGGTTGATGTATGTAGGGGCCAACTACTTGGTCGCATCTGAAGTGTTTAGGAGAGGTGTAATCCAAGGAAAGGAGGAATACTTAATTCAAAACTAGTCTCACCCATAGCCTTGGTGATGGTGTAAGGATTGTATCAGAGTGGATGTAGCTTCCAATGGGTTCCTATGAGGTGCTCTTTCTTCAAATGAAACTAGACCTTATCTCCCACCTGAAATTTGTGTGGTAACCGATGTTGATTGTGGCACTACTTGTACTTGGCATTTGCTTTTTGCACAATATCATGAACTTGTTTTTGGATGTGCTATATGCACTCAAAAAATTTGGTTTCTTGATCACTCTTTGCCTGAGAATGGTAGGAATCTTCCTGTGTGGGTACAATGGGAGAGCTACATCAATGGGGGCCAATGGTTGGAACCCCAAACACACCTAAAAATGTTTGTGGCCAATAGAGTTGTGGAGGGATCTATTGTAGCTATGTTGAACATAAGGAAGGATTTCATCCCATGTGCGTGGATGTTTGGAATTATCCATTCACAAGATATGGAAAATCATCATGTTGACTACCTTTATTTGTCCATCAGTCTGTGGGTGGAAGCAATTCGATTTGGTTAGCTTGGTGTCCATCAGTGACCATAGGATGGACCAAAAGGTGTTCAGGAACCTACTATCTCGATCAGAGATAATAGTTTGTGGTATCCCAAAATGAACCCAAACATGTGTGAAGAAGAGCTTGGCGGTGGCCTTGGTTGTGATGCTCTTCTTGCAGGGTGCCAAAATTTCCATCTTAGAGAATTGATTGACGACCACGAAGACACAGTTATTCCCATGCTTAGTTCAAGGAAGACAAGATATGTAGTCCATGGATATTGACTCCCAATGCCTATTCAGAGTAGGTGGAGCGGAGTATATCCCTTGTTTCTTGATGGTGGGCTTGGAAATGATGCAGGTGGTGGAGGATCGGATGTACTTGTGAACATCTTATCAAAGCGTCGGACAATAAAAATGCTTTTGCAGTACTACCACTATATTTTCTACACCAAAATATCCCGCTTCTTGACTATAATGAGCTTCCCATATCAGTTTTGCACGCTCGTTTGAAGGAACACAGAGGTGGATCAGATGGAATAATAAGTCATCATGGAGATGAAATTTGTGAATTTTTTTTCTTGTGCTCAATTTATGATAGGAAATAGAAAAATTAGATTCATTATTGTAAAATTGTGGCCATTCAGATGTCTCATGTCCACAGGAGTTGAGAATTGTGGTTAGCGATGCCACCGGGGGTCGACTGAGGAAATCTATGACATGGTTGGTGTTACCCTTATTGTACTCGATATTCAAGTGGAATTGATATAGGTACATGGACCACTTCTGATGGCAGTAATTTTGTAACTTTCCTTGTGTCTGCATGCATTGCAGAGGCTTGTGATTAATGTGGATGATTGTTTTCTTTCCCATAATGTAAGTCTTCCATTGTCAACATGCCTGCACAATAGAGTACATCTCTTTGTCATAGGTGGGGTATATTTGAACAACATCAGATAGATTTTCACTTTGATAGGCTACCGGATGCCCATGTTGAATGAGAACTGCACCGATATCATAATCTAAAGCATCTGTCTCAATATCAAATGGTTGTTGTAGGTTTGGCATAATTAGGACAGGTGTTGAGTACATGTGCGATTTCATATCCTCGACTTCTTTCTATTGGGTCAAAAACCACAAAAACTTGTCCTTCACACCACCCTTGGTCACTTGGCTTAGGACCCAAGCTATATGAGAGAACCCCAACACAAACCACCAGTAGAAGTTAGCAAGGCACAAGAAGCTATGGAGCTCATCCATTTTTTTTGGGGCCACCCAATCATGGATGACCTAGATCTTGGATGTATCCACATGTAAACCCTTATCATCCATGATGTATCCCAAATATTGGATTATTTTCATGCCAAAGGAACACTTCTCGAAGTTGGCATATAAATTGTGTTGTCGCAGGGTGTGAAATACTTGTTGAATATGCTCCAAATGTTCCTCCCAATTTTTGTTGAAGATGAGGATGTCATCCAAATATACAACCACACAGGAGTTTGTGAATGGTTGTAATATATAATCCATCATCCACATGAATGTGGTAGGGGAATTATTCAAGATGAAAGGCATGACCAAACACTCAAAGAGGCCTTCTTTGGACTTGAATGTTGTCTTCAACACATCAATTTTCTCAATCGACACTTGGTGGTAACCTGACTTCAGATCAATTTTACTGAAAAACTTGTCCCCTTTGAGTTGATAGAGAAGATCATAAATACGGGTAATTTGGTATCGATTATTGACTATGATGTTGTTCAGGACTCTGTAATCAATACAAAGTCACCATGTCTCATCCTTGTTCTGTACTAGAATAATTGGGCTCCCACAAGGTGAGGATCTTGGTCTGATGTGTCCCTTCAGAATTATCTCTTGGATCTGATGTTTGATTTCTTCATTCTCCATAATAGAACGCTTTTATACATGGCCATTAGGAAGAGGATCATCGGGTGTCAAATCAATTGAGTGCTTTACCTGACAGTGCACAAGCACCCCAATAGGTGAGTTGAATATGTTTTTACACTCCTCGACTATTCCGTCCACCTGTTGTTGTTGGGTAGAGAGAACCCATGCAGAGGTTTTAGTAGTTGCAGTGACCTTCCATTCACCTTCTGATCAAACAATACAAAGGAAAAATGTCATGGTCTGAGAAACCACCTTTCTACACTACTTCACAGAGATCAAAGAGACTGCAGTATTTGGGACTGCCTTTGGTACCTTGTATATTTGATCTCCCAAAGTAATAATGACAATACGGGGCCTAGATTCATAAATAGCATGATGCTTCTACATATATGGTTGTCCTATAAAAACATCACAAAATTCAAGTGGGGAAACATCACACAATACCTCTTCTTTGAAGGGTTCAATGTCATAGTGAAGGAGACATTGTTGGCTAACGTGGATGTCTTGTCCCTGGTTGAGCCAATCGATGGTGTATGGTTGAAGATGTTGCGTCCTTGTCAAGTTAAACCTCTTGACAAACTCTAATGATATTAGGTTATTCTGGATACCGATGTCAACAATGAAATGGAGTGGGGTTCCCTTCACCCACATCTGTGAGAGGAAACATTGATCCCCTTCTTTAGGCTCCTCTGGTTCCTCTAGACGGACTTTTGTGGTAGAAATGGTGACACTAGGTTCTTCATCAATGATCTGTCTTCCATTTTTTGGCTCGAAATTAGAGTCTGAGTCAGCAACTAACCCCTGGGATTTCATCCAATCCAACAACAGTTGTTTGGAGGGAACTTCATCAGTATTTTACCGAGTGATTTTGTTGAACTCGCACCATTTTCCAGTGTTCTTCTTCGACTTCCCATTACCCTTATTTGTTGGTGGCTTGGTATGGTTATCTTGGGTTTGGCCATCCTTGCTCTGTCCTTTGTCCTAGGAGTTAGGGACACCCTTACCATGCTTTTCTTGTTGTAGATTTGCAGACCCGAACTCTCGCTTGTTTTTCCTCTTGAAATTCTGCTCGAATTTGACAACATATCGATAAGCGACTCCCAATGATGAGATGTCAAGGAACTCCATTTTTTGTATGTACTTGTGTAGAGCCCCATGGAATTTTAGGACTAGATGTTGCTTAGAGTCTTTGATACCTATCTTGGTGTGCAGAGTATGGAAATTATTTGTGAAATCTGGCACCATTTGGCCCCTCTATTGGTGCAGTGTGGTCCATCTCATGTATTGGTCATCATAACTTCCAATCGGGTAATATTATTCCTTGAGGGAACCAACAAAAGTCGCCCAAGTGGGTCCTGGTCCAAATATTCTTGAATCGGCATCCACATGTTTCTCACAGTAAGTCTCCCACCAATATCTAACATGGGGAAGGGCCTTAAGGAGCATGAAGGTGATATTTTCACTGTTGGAAAAATTGTGGAAAGAGAAATAACCCTCTAGCATATTTAACCATTTTTCCAAAGCGTCGGCATCTATCTGGCCTTAAAATAAAGGAATATTAAATTTAATGTGTACCTTAGAAGGCATTGCACCTATGAAGTGATTTTTGGTTGAAGGTGCACCGGTTGTTGCAGGCAGTCGTCGAAGGATCTAGGTGAAATTGTCCATCATCTCATTCCTTTATTGCACGAGGGATTCCTCGAGAAAAGGCTTGAAAGGATATCTTATCACATCATCCCTCTTTTATTCCACCATGGAAGTTCACTTGGGCATGCGAGAGCGGTTTTACTCAAGATATACAAGCTCAAGAACCAACTCTCTATACCCTGACCTCACCGGGGACATGCATTGAGGATGACAAGGAGAAGACTTCTCTAATACCACTGATCCAAATTATTTTATGAACGATATGAAGGTAGATATATAAAAGAGATATAACAAATAATTACATAGATATATGGAAATGAACACAATAATATACTAAATCTCATATTCTATTAATGATTGAGTGAAATACAAAAGACTATAGAATGCAAAAGCACACAAGCTAGCTAGAATGGTGGTAGCTTATCTCTGAGAAGATATGTGTCGGCTACGCTCATTGGCAAGAAGTTGGTTACAATAAGGCTCCAAAGTCCTTTTTAACATAAATCATCAACGATCATACCCTAGACATCCAAAAACCTAACCCTAGGAGACGAAGCACCAAAAGTCAAGTGGGCCCGATGGGGTAAGTTAGTACATCAACTTCTCGGGGTCATAAATTTTTCATACAATCTACATTTGAGATGCACGATATATCATTGGAAAAAAATATATGAGGACTACACATGTTTCCATCACACTTTGGATAAAGCATATAGTGTGATTGTGGCATGCCCAAAAAACGTTGTTTAGGGCCTCAAAACGGCCTTGGAAGTTTAGGACCCAAAAAACTAGAAACAAATTGCCAAAATGAAATTTGGGCTTTGAGCCAGTGGAATAGGTGGGTGGCCATCAATATTCACATAGATCAATGCTCGGGAATCCCTTTCATTTTTATATAGTTCCTCAGGCGATCCATCATTTTCCCAGGGTGTTCTTACATAGACAAATGCCAACTTGTTGCTATACTTTCTCTAGCAATGCATAACATGTCACAATTAATCCATCTACATCATATACATGCATTCAATATGAGACATCCTCATAAAATTTTCATTTATAAATTTCCAAATATGTTATACATAAGAAAATATAGTTTCCCCAACACGAATTTTATGCTCATTATGATTGGCTCTTGCAGCAATAGGCATTGGTATTATTTATGGGCTTACATCCCTACCACATCCAAGACTATTGGCCTATATATTGTTAGTACTCACATAAATTTTGAACAGTTTATGAAATGATATCAAAACTTATTTTACCAGCAATAAAATGCAATCAAACATTACCCATAAATAAAACCAATGTACCCATACCCATGGCCACATATACAAAATGCATCCTTGCATTGACTCAAGAATACCATATATCCATGTCATGTATCCCACCATGGTGAATTGGAAGGTATCGCTCATGCCTCAACACATCATCCAAACTCTTCTCCAATTACTTATCTGATCATTTAGATACCTTCCTCTTCGACCCGTACACAACTAACAATATGATTCTCTTAGTGCTCTCTCATGTAAGCAAAGAGGTTGCATCCCAAACATCGATTATACATAGAAAAAAAACACCATGCACTTGTATGACGCTATAACCTTTCCATTTCCAGCCACATCATGGCCTCACACATGACCATCTGTAATGGAATTCATTGCTACAGTAGGAGTAATGTCTCCTAACTTAACTTCATTTTGAACTCATAACCAACATACCACAATACACAATTAAATTTACCATAAATTCATTCAAGCATTACCTAGCATGTGTGTACTTAAGGCCTTCTGCATTTTCATCAATTTCAAATATTATAAAATTTAGCCGAGAGAATTCTTATGTCAATTCCCTTCAACATTATTTATCATAACTACCCCAATTTCATATGTGCATGGTTGTTATTACATTAATCAGTGCTACCGTATCAACTGGCACTTTGTAGAAGCTCCCAGACTCCCTTTACCATCCCTTGATCAACATTTTATCATCCTCATTGTCTTCACATGGATGGATGTCATATGAAACATCATCATCAACATCTTCAACCATGCTATACACAATTTAGTGGATACACACTCCATCATTAGTCTTATTCAAATATTACAACACCATTAATTCATGTGTATATATCAACGGACTACTCTCAATCTACTCTCATGCCATATACATGTCTAGTCATGTCCATATGCACAAATGCACATCAATACACATTATTCATTCAATCTCATCATTCCTACTCAATGCACATGCATTCTAGATTTATTATATGCATCATGCATCCCTTCCATTATGCACTCTAGTGCATATTTATTTCATCTTTATTTATTTATTTGTGTTGTTGTTATAGATGGTTGTCCTTGAATTCCTGGATATCCTTGGTTCTTTGTGCTCTTCCATGCTACTCATGTTTGCATCATTGGTTCCTATTCTAGACCTTCTATCCAAGACCTACTTGGCCATTCTGCATTTTCATCCACTAGATCCACCAATGTTTCCATATCACAACTCCTTCCCTTATGTAGAGAATCATATCCTAACATATTGGCTAAAATTCTCAATATGCATAGTGTTGTAACATGCACTACTCCATCTGAATTGTAACACAGCAATCTAATTAACCACTACCCATTTCATTAACCAAACCAGTCTTGAAATACCATTCTCATTTATTAACATTTAAACATTTTGGAATGTTTCTTTTATGTCATCTTTTCTAATACATTTTACTATCCATGGATTTTCTCAATTTTAAATACCTCTCTTGACTTCATTGAGTGATTCACTAAGAAGCACTTCTTGGTCATCAATAC
The DNA here is from genome assembly GCA_009831015.1 of Picea engelmannii. Classification (NCBI taxonomy): domain Eukaryota; kingdom Viridiplantae; phylum Streptophyta; class Pinopsida; order Pinales; family Pinaceae; genus Picea; species Picea engelmannii. Next base: position 218,809 of record ML787892.1, on the reverse strand, counting down.
CACTCTGCTCCAAATGGAATGCTACAATCCTCCATTTTCTTTTGTACCATGCTTCCACTACACACTCTGATAATAGAGGCAACTTTCTTTCTCTAAATAATTTTAGGCACAAGTAGCTAAATCATATCTTAACAAATACTTTTTCTTGCAACAAGATTTTCCACCTTCACCCTATCTCTACCTTCTAGGCTATGGAGTTCCCCCTTAACTCTCGGTGCATGCAAATGGAATTCTTCACCTATAGGCTTCATGCTTTATGTGATAATGTCTATGGATTCTCCCTTGCAATCCATTCAGACTCTGTAGTAGTTGAAAACTAATATTGGCTCTACTATTATGAGTCCTTTTCTCACCTTTCAATTCATTTTATGCAGCCTTGCACTTCCCTATGCACCTCTTTGATTCCTCAAACAATTGTACAATATTGGTCTACTTCCTTGTACAATTGAGGTAGTTCCTTTTAGGTTCCATCTCTTTTGCATACCATTTCAAGCATAGAACCATTTTCTTCCTCATGTGTCTTATTAGGAATTTCCTTTTTGAATACCACTTCCCTATTTATGTTCTTCTTGACTTGTCATCCCATTCTACCTTGGAAATGCACTAGGTACCATTGAAATGTACTCAACATTTTATATTTGCATCAACAATTCCCTTGCATTGTTGTCATAGTTCTTTGAGTGCTGCAGTATACTGCAACTAGCTTGGCATCCAAGTATTATACCCTTTTTCCATTTATCTATATTCACGGAATTTCTCCATTTAAAGAATCCAATTAATTTTTATGGATTACCTCTCATTGGAGTCTAATTGCATCCATATAGAACAAAATTGCACATAATGGACTTTTCACTCTCTCATCAACCGAGTGATTCACTCTTACACCCTGTTCCCACTAAGAACTCTTAAACAATGTGGATGTATTGTTCTAATTATTCATAGAACATTTCCCGAAGAAAATGCACATTACCTTCATATATGCAGTATGGTCCTCTTTTTCGAAAGACTAGCTTCCTAATTTCTCAATTTACCTTGTTGAACCTGATTTGTATCCTAACATTCTTCCTTCTTGGCCTTTGATTATGATGTGTAGAATCCTTGATACAACACTCTTTCTTTGAATGTATCTTCTCATCCTTGATATCAAGGTTAAAAACATTTTACTTTTTGTTTAAACCATCTTTTATATTCCCATGCTTTGCACCTCCATGTGTACCCACAGCTGCACATGCAATATCATGAATTCTAGATGATCTTTCTTACTCATCATCCACATTTGATATGAAAACTTGTCATATATCATTATTTTCTCACATTAAAAAATCATAGGAGGTATTCCATATTGCTCATTGAGTCTACATGTCTTGTTCTTGAAGCTTCCTAAAGAAATCACATGCTCGTTTTGAAGAATGTACCTTCCTATTCCTCATATATGAAGATTTTCTCTTGCTTCTTCCACATATATATAGACCTCATTCTAAAAATTTTGTGTTCCATAAGTAACCTTAATCTTATGAGAAATGTGTATACAACAAAACTTGTTAGCTAAAACCCATAATTTACAAACAAGTTGACTCGTCACTCTACTCAATGTTGATTGTACTTCAGCCCCATGCTCCCCAATAACTATGGGATGTGACTCCTCACACCCAGCCTCTTACATGAAATAAATTATTGGCTTTGGGAACACTCAACAAAAAATAGAAGGTTTACACAAGGATAATAATTTTAGGAATGTCGGTTGGATTAATACCCATGAATAAAATCCCCCCTAGACCCCTCTCTCTTGTAGAATCATATCCCCCCATTGTCTTCATCCCCCTCGTATCACATCCAACAATTACTTGTTTTATTAATTATTTCAATGTTCATAATATACATTTTTTCCCTCAAATATATTAATTGGTATGGGCTCTTTTCCCCAATCATATTGGCTCACCAGCCTAATTCACATTTATACAGTTACATTATAATTTGCAGGAATTAAAATGTGGCATGTTACACAAGTTGTGGTGTTGATGTATTCTTCAATATTCTTTTGGATTTCCTCCCAAACCATCCCTATTGGTTGTTATTGTTATTTAAATATCCCCCTGTTGTGTTATTTCCATAAATTCCAAAGTAGGAACCCAAAGACGGAGTTCCAAACCTTATTTAGTATGTGATTTTTGAAGGGTTATCTCTCCACTGCTCAAGAGTTTGGACTATATTTCTTCTTGCCCTATCAGATTGTCAGAAGATGATTTCAACTTTGTCCCAAAGATTGGAAGCCTCCTTGTAGTCATTGAAAAAGTGATCTATTGATTATCCATCCACCCTACACTTATATATTGAAGGGCCTTCATATCCTCATCATATCAAGCGGTCCCATGTCAACACCTTCCTACTAGCTTCCAACTGAAGATCTGGATTCCAAATTTTGTCTCAAATTTGTCACTTTTCTATTGTATCCACCCCTAGTGCTATCTTGTAGGATTATTTAATTTTAAAATTTCCATCTCCCTCTCTACCCCATCTCAAGATATCTTGACCCTCCCTAAAATTAATATGTCTCCCATTTAATTGAGCCTCCATTTCCTTTCAATATCCAATTTCCCTTGAAGTTGGCCATTGCTCACATTGTTTCCACTCTCTTTCTATGATTTGTCTTGTTCCCTCCTTATTTTCTCAATAATGGCATACATTTTTCCATCCCCTATCCTTCATAGATTCTTGTACTTGTTGGAGGAGATTATACCTTCCAAGGATGGGTTCCTTCTCCCAGGCATCCTCCCAAAACAGAGCAGAGTGACCATCATGAACTTCCCAAAAATAATTTTTTCAAACTAGATCTTTGTTGCATAGATAATTGTTCCATATCAAATCTACCAGATGCTCATCACCCATGTGAACCAACTACTTACTTGGGATGTTGGCCACATACTTGGATCACCATAGTGATGCCCATAGCTCTCTTGGTGCTTTCATCCACCTCCACCAAGTTTTGTTTTCCAAGGATTTTCCCATAATTAAGGTATATCTTATGCCTAACCCTCCATCCTCCTTTGGAAAACAGATATTTTCCCAATATATTAATTCCCATTTCCTCTCTTTGGTGATTCCTCCCAGAGGAAGGCCTTTTGCAAATTGTGAATCTTCTTAATGATTTTCAATGGATTTGCCAAAATAGAAAAAATATATAGGGGCATAGATTGTATTATGGTGGAGGGAGATTCCTTTGATGTTTAAATTAGCCATATCATACTTCATGAATCTTCCCAAGACTTCTTCCATAATTATATATAAGAAAGGAGAGAAGGGATCTCCATGCCTTATCCCTATAAATAGGTTGAAGGTGGACGAGGGAGTTCCATTAATCATAATAGAAAAAAAGGCTGAAGAGATTAGATTCATAACCCAATGTATCCACTCTTGAAAAAATCCAAAAGAATATAGCATGCTTTGGATGAAGGTATAGTTGAGGTGATCATACACCTTGGACATGTCAAGTTTAATCAACATTCCAAGTTTTTCATTCATTTTCAAGAGTGGATGGATTCATGAGCCAAAATTATTCCTTCAAGAATTTGTCTTCCCTCTATAAACCCTCCCTATTTTGTGTAAATGTGTTGAACCGGCATAGAATATATCTAGCTAGAAAATACTACACACATTTGCAGAGAGAAATTGAGAAAGAAGAAGCAAGAGAGAAAGAATGGAAGAATTATCATTAACCAAATGAGTGAATGATAATTTACACATGAAATACTCTGTATAACTCAACCAATGTGCACTGGAGGAGAACCAAATGCACCATAGTGGTGGTATAGAGTGATTTGGACACACACCAATAGTTATAGGAGTAAACTGCTGCCTAGTCTATCCTCTCGGGCAATTGCGGGAGTGAACTACCACCTAGTTGAGTGAACTAGTCTATTAGTCTTCAATTAACTGATTGAAACAAAGTGAAGTGAGGAGGATCTCAGGGAATCATGGTTAATGCACTAGTCTGGTGATGATCACAAGGACAATGTGCATTAGCTGGTGATGATCCCAATGTCGCATGGTGACAATACCAATGTAGAATCTAGACTCCAATCAACTAGTCAAACTGAATTGAAAATTGAAGAGAATATTCTCCCTAGAGAATATTCTTATAAAATATAGGAGACTGAATAATGACTAATAAACAAGGAAAAACCTTAGGAAAAATAAATCCTAGGTGTGTGTGAAGTAAATCCAACATTTTGGGGATATGATATTATTTAAAATTGGATTCAACCTATTAACAATTATTTTTGTAATAATTTTGTAAATCACATTGCATAAGGAAATAGGTCTAAACTTGTCTACCATATTTTCCTCCTTATTTGGGATTAAAGTGATGAAAGTTTGATTGAAATCCAAAAGGATCGTTCCATATAATCTTGATTCCTCGACCACCTCTTAGATATCCTTACCCATGATCTTCTAGTAGGTTCTAAAGAAGTCTATTGTAAATCTAGTTGGTCCAGGTGATTTACCAACAAACATCTCTTTGATTGTTTGTTCCAGCTCCTCCATAGAAGTTGGGCAAGTCAAACTGATATTTTGTTCGAGAGATACTAAGGTCGAAATCACAGTCGTGATTGATTGGATTGCTTCCTCTCATGATGTTATCACTGAAATTTCATCTGCAACATTGCACGCAAAAGGTTATTGAAACACAACAATGCCAATAGTCATTAGTTCACCTACAACACTAAAATACATTCAAGAGGAAAAAAACTTTACAATTGGGTCAAAAATTGATATGTAAAAATTCACCAAAGGAAGTGCGTGCATAGTGTGCAGTGTGCGCGGACCAACAAAGCCCTCAAAGCACACAATGTGCCAAGTGCGCGACCGTCAACGAGAAAATTCATGCACTTCTATGAATGACACATTTATGGATCTTGTCGGCCCCCCAACCACTTATGGACCAACTCCCAACATGATTTGACCTTTATATCTGAGCGAAATCTGAATGGGGGGTTGGTCAAGGACTAGAGGGTACCCTAAAAGGCCCCTTGTTTACACCAAGAACCAATTACATTTTTCCTTGAAGAAATGATATAAATAAGAGCCATGGGTGCACTAATAAACCAAGATTTCATTGTATTTTTATGTTGCAATAATTCTCCCTTGAGAATCCTCTTTTCTCTTTGGAGTCTTCAAGCATCATTACAATAGGCCATTCCACTCACCTCTTGAGGGAATAGGCATTGTTGTTCTTCATCATTTGCCATTTTTATTTTCTTTCATTGTATGAAGAGATCTACATTAGGGAACTCAAGCGCCCTCCCAAGGAGGAAGAGGGGACTCATAAGTCCTTATTATTCTCTACGGTGTTTTTCTTACTAATATAGTTATCCATTGGTAGCATTGTGTTGGTCATTTGATTGATTTTCATGGTTCCAAGTTTCTTATGCTTTATTAAATTTATTTCTTGGTTGTTTAAGTTTATTTCTTTGTTTATACATGTGTTTGGCTTGTTTAACCCACTAACAAACTTATGTTTTATCTTGCAGTCTCATCTAGACATGCAAGTGTTGTTGTTTTGCTCACCCAAGTGAAAAAAACAACACAACAGATTGGCGACCATACGGGGGATCGGTATCAAATTCCACCCTATTTTAACTTACAGAGAACTTATTTTTAATCAATTTGTCTTGTGGGTACCAAAACCGGCCTAGCCCAACCTATCAAAGGCAAAATTCTGAGCTGGAGGAGGAGTATTTCACTCGAAAATTCCCCCCCCGAACGTGTAACAAGAAGTGCATGGATTTTCTTGTCCACATATGTGCACTCTAAGAACTATGTGCACCATATACTTCTCTACTCTATGCACCTATCAGAATTGTAACCCACACAGATATCCAATTTTTCAAAATTGTAAGTATTTTTATGATGATTTGAAGGCCCCTAGCCTTCATATTTTTTCTTTCATGCACTTTGTAAAGACAATTGCAGTCCACTTAGATTATTTTACCATATGAAAGGTTAGCTAACATAGGAACTTAGAAGGTAAAAATGACATCGACACCCTCCCTCAAACCCGCAGGTCAGAAGGTCCCCATCAGCAAAGGATCTTTCCTTTCCTCACGGCCCGAAGAACTCTAAACGGTTCTTCTATTTTCCTATCGGGAAATCTACACCCACAGCAATCCTCGTGGGATCTCCTCTTTAAAATTGGGATAATGGACTTCGCAACTTTGCGAGGTCAGTGGTCGAGTGTTGGACTCTCAAATTTTCGAATCCCGATACAATCAACGCTGACCCTTACCCTTTTCCTATCGGAATTTCTTCTATCGCGATTTCGGCACGCGCGGTGTCAAACAGCTTGTATCCCCGACTCCCAAATCCCGATTAGCTGAAACTTTGATGCGCTCATGAGTTTGACTATTCAAGGTCCCGTCACCACTGTCAGGATTTCGAACTTCGTAGTATCGTGAATCCTAATGCGAATGTTTCGGGACTTCTCACCACGAAACTCCAAAATGGTGTGCCACCTGTCCACTCGCCGACTCCGCTGTGGCCCCACACAAATCTTCTTGGTTGTCGGGATATCGCGTATTAGAATATCATGACTTCCGTTGCAGTGTTTATGAGACTTCAACCCATGAAACCCCGATATGGAAATCCATGAGTAAATCCGACGACCCTTGTGGCTCGAATCTATGGTCCTGCCCCTCCTGAGCTTTGAACCTTTAGAGAATACTCCCGTATCTCCCCTGCTCCTCCGCAAGATCCGACGGCTCACATAATTTTGTGAAATCTCCTCAGAGAGTTTCGATCGTTTGTCCTTCCTTGGTGATTTCTGCAAATGACCAAGTGTTCCTCCGTAGAACTCGTCCACCTGTACGCAAACTTATGACGTTTCTTACAAACTTCCAATCACAGCTTCCCTATGCTATCCTTCAACAATTTCAAAGGTCTTATCCTTCCTGATCTTTCTTATAAACCTGAATCTTAGGAAAGACTCCTTGCGCGCACTCCTTGTGGCAACCTTCCAACACCTCCAAGTGTTGAATCCTTTCAACCCTGCGCACACCTACAGCAGCAGTCCTTCAATGTTTTAATCAGGTCCACAAACCTGAGACTTCACCCGGCCTGCGCACTCCTTGCATGGCTCCTGTGCCCAACTACACCTTTGGTGTGAGTGAGAACAAAATCTACCTCTATCTAAATCCTTGGTCAACGCACTCCTTGCGGACACTTCAACTGCACTCCTTGCAGGAACTCTTGTTTAGATAGAGAAACAATTGAAACTCATTCCTGTTTCCTTTCAGACTTCAACTCAACACATGAAATCATATACACAGCATATAAAGCAAATGTATAACAAGAAACAAGCATTCATGAGCATATTAATCAACATCAATACACAGAGAATAACACAAGACCATGAATTTGAATCAACCTTTTCTATTAATCCAAATATCTATACATGGGTGTTCTTACACAACTCTCTGCATGCTCTTACTCTTCTCATCAATGATCATAATAATGTTACAATACACAATGAGGGTGTCTATATCCCATTTCCCTCTTGCGCTCTCAAATAGTCTAATCTAGAATTAAATTCTATCTACCTGCATTAACTACTTTAAATGCCTTCTACCTACTAAGGATGAGAGAAAATCGCTCAAAGTCTGTTTACATTATACAAAGGCACTCCTTCTTAATGACTTCATTTAAGATCGCACAAAAACTCCAAGGGAAATTCAAAATTTGTGCTAGCTTGTCCAGCTGTCTTTTGCTTCCGCGCTGGCTCGCTTGATGTTGGGGATGCTCCTGCATCATACTACCTCGCTTGAAAACTTTCATGGGCTCCTGTCCATGAGCTCGTGCACGGTCTGTCCATGCTTCTGTATCTCCACTTCACTCTCCCAGCTGGCATCTTCAACTGGATGGTTCTTCCATTTGACCAGATACTCAAAGTATTTCTTTCGCCAGGTCCTCTTACTCACTCTTTTGTCGAGTATGCACTCCATCTGTGGCTTCTCTGCAACTGGCATATGTTTTGTTTACTAGATCACTGACTGCTCTTTTTCAATCCTTATTTCTTCAGCTTTATATGGGTACAAATCCGAGATATTGAATATCGGAGAAATTCCAATCCCATTGTGTAATTCAATCTCATAAGCATTCGCCCCATATTTCTTCAAGACCCTACATGGCCCGATTTTCTTCATCTTTAGTTTATTATATGTTCCTCTCCAGAACCTTTCTTTTCTCAAATGTGCCAAAACCAAATCACCAACCTCAAACTGAAGTTGTCTTCTACGCTGATCTGTTCTATGCTTGTATTCCTGGCTTGAACTCTGTAGTCTCTCCTTCACCTGGCTGTGAAGTTCCTTCATCGCCTCTACGAATTCTTCTGCACTAGCGTTCCTAGTCATAGTCTATTATGAATCTCTCAGTTTAGAAATTCCTCTCGGTTGCATTCCATAGACAACCTGAAATGGACTTTGTCCTATGCTCCTATTAACTGAGTCATTATAAGCAAATTCTGCTTTTGGTACTATGTTGTCCCACTGGCTGTGGTGTTATGTCACCAAGCTTCTCAGCAAGTCTCACAGACTTATGTTTACCACTTCTGTCTATCCATCCATCTGAGGATGATAAGCTGAACTAAATGCCAAGTTAGTTCTCAGCTTCTTCCATAAGGTCCTCCAAAATTTCCCTATGAATTTTGTGTCACGATCCGAAACTATGCTCCTTGGCAACCCATGAAGTCAAATGACCTCTTTGAAAAACAAGTTCGCAATGTGTGTTGCGTCACTGTTTTTCTAACATGGAATAAAGTGTGCCATTTTGGAAAATCTATCCACCACCACAAATATTGAATCACAACCTCTTTGTGTTCTTGGCAACCCCAATAAAAAATCCATGCTAATTGCATCCCACGGCCTTTCTAGTATGGTAAATGGTTTATAAAACCCCGCATTTTGTTTTCTTCCCTTCGAATGCTGGAAAATTCTACATCTGTCTACGAATATCTTGACATCTGCTCGCATTCTCGGCCAAAAATATGACTCACTCATCTTTGCAAATGTCTTGTCATGACCAAAGTGCCCTGCCAATCCTCCATTGTGTTTCTCCTTCAACGGATTCTCTCTCATGGAGCATTTCGGAATACACAGTTGATTACCCTTAAACAGTCCCTCCTGAATCATGTATTCGGCCCATTGGCTTCTGTCTCTGAGAACTGGATTCTCAGCTGCTTCATACACCTCTTTAAAATCCTAATCATCTGCATACATGTCCCTGAGATCATCAAAACCCAACGTTTTGACTCTGAACTCCTACAGCAGCAAACACTTCCTGCTCAAAGCATCAGTGACTTTGTTAGCAGTACCAGAAATGTGTTTAATCACAAAAGTGAAATTCTACATATACTCAACCCATTTGACATGTTTCTGATTCAACTTTTCCTATTGAGTCACAAATTGCAATGCATGATTGTCACTGTATAAGACAAACTCCTTCGGGATCAAGTAATGCCTCCATTTCTTCAATGCCTGGATAATAGAATAAAACTCCTTGTCATAAGTGGAGTACTTCACCTTCGCTTAATTCATACTCTCGCTAAAATACGCTATCAGTCTGTCTTCCTGACTCAAGACTACCCCGGTTGCAAATCCACTTGCATCGCATTTCACTTGAAATGTTTTCTGGAAATCCGACAACACCAAAACTGGTTGTTCCGTAATCTTCCTCTTCAATAGATTAAAACTTGTCTCGGCCTCCTCTGTCCAATGAAAATACTTGTGTCTTTTCTTCACTGTATCCATCATCACTGCACTAATTCCACTAAAATTCCTGATGAACTTCCGGTAGAAACTAGCCAATCCGTGGAAACTTCTCACCTCAAAAATATTCCTCGGTGATGGCCAATTCTTGACTACCTCCACCTTATCTGGATCCATCCTCAACTCATTTTCCAATATATTAAACCCCAAGTAAATGAGCGCTGTCTTCATGAATGAGGACTTCTTCATGTTTATCAACAGCTTCTCCTGCTGTAGTTTCTGCATCACTGTAGCCAGATGCTTCAGATGCTCTGCCACTGTTTTACTGAAAACCAGTATGTCATCCAAATACACAATGACAAATTTCCTGATGAACTCCCTCAAGACTTCGTTCATCAACCTCATGAAGGTACTTGGTGCATTTTTTAAGACAAATGGCATAACAAGCCATTCATACAACCCCTCGTTGGTTTTGAATGTTGTCTTCCATTCATCACCTTCTCTCATGCGGATTTGATGATAACCACTTTTCAAATCAATCTTTGAAAAATACCTTGCTCCACTCAAGAAATCCATCAGATCATCCATCCTTGGCAATGCAAATCTGTACCTGATGGTTATCTTTTTAATCACCCTCGAGTCAGTACACATCCTCCAGCCTCCGTCTTTCTTTGGACTGAGTACTGTTGGAACAGCACACGGACTCAAGATTTCCCTGACCAATCCTTTGTCCAACAATTCTTGGACTTGCCTTTTAACCTCTTCATTCTCTTGTGGCGTAAATCTATACGCAGATTTGTTTGGAAAACTGGCTCCTAGTATGAGATCAATATGATGACTCACACTCCTGATCGGTGGCAACAAATGAGGTAATTCGTCCACTATGATGTCAGCGAACTCTTCCAGCAGTTCCTGAACCTCTTCTGGTAAATCATCCACTCTTGTGCTAGTCAAAACAATATTTGGTTTCTTGACCACAATGAACTGTGGATCCTCCTTCTTCTTAAACTCTGTAAGAAGTTCCTTCCCACTCATGAGAAGTACTGTGTTGCTTACTTCTGCTTTCAGTTCCTTATCCTTGATTGGAAGCAACATGTGTGTCCTCCCATTCTTCTCTAGGGTGTATGTGTTCATTCTCCCATCATGAATCGCATTCCTGTCATATTGCCATGGTCTACCCAGCAATAGATGAAAAACATCCATAGGAATGACATCACATAAGATCTTATCATTATATCCTCCTATCTTAAACTCAACTAAACATTGTTTAGTGACAGTTACCTAATGCCCTTTTTGTAGCCACGAAACTCTATATGGGCTTGGATGATCAGTCGTCTCCAGCTCCAGCTTCTCTACCATCTCTGTAGAAACGATATTATCCATGCTACCACTATCTACAATGACCTTGCATACCCTGTCCTTGGTCTTGCAAGCAGTCCTGAAAATTCTGGTCCTTTGGACTGAACTCTCCACCTCCTTCTCTGGTGTCAAAAGGAATTTTCGTATCATCAACGATCTTTTGCCTTCAGCGTCTTCTGCTTCAACATCCCGCCTCTAGGCTTCGACGATGTGAGCTTCTCCACTCTCCTTCTTCTTATATGGACACTCATAATACTTCTGCCCATTCTTTCCACATGTGAAGCATGTGATTACTCCACCTCTTCCTCTTCCTCTTCCTCTAGTACGAGGAAAAGTGTTGTTGTCAGCATAATCTCCTCTCTGCTCAGTATGTTGCCCCCGTTGTTCAGTGTATTTCCCTTGCTGTGAGGTTCCACCTCTCTCTGTTTGAGTCTGAGGCTTCTTCCAGTCTTCCTTGGGCTTCTAATATTTGTCCTGGGCAATTGATTTTCCTCTGGGATGACTTCTGCCTCGACCTCTCTGACTCTGCTTCCAGCTCAACTTCTCCTCAGCTTTCAGAGCCATCTGATAAGCATCTTCCACCGTTCGGATGGTTACCATGCTCATCTCATCCTGGATATCATATCTCAGGCCATTCATATATCTAGCAACTTTTTCATCATCGCTCTCCCGATGACTTGCCCTGATGTTCAGTTTATAGAATTCCTCAGTGTATTCTTTCACTGTCATTAGCTTCTGTCTCAGGTTCTGCATTCTCCTGAACAGAGTAATTTGGAAATCTCTGGGGATGAATTTTTCCTTCATCTTCACGATCATTCAGTCCCAGCTCTTGATCTTCTACTTTCCCTTGCAGCGTCTGTCAGCTTGTAGTTCATCCCACCACAATGTTGCATGTCCCTTTAATCTAGTGACAGCATGCTTGACTTTCTTGTCCTCTTCAACATCTTCATAGTTAAAGTATGTGTCTAGAGCTCTAATCCAGTCTAGAAGCTCCTCTGCATCCAAGTTTCTCTCATAAACTGGAATGTCCATCTTTTCTCTTGCACCCATCCTTGCAATAGCTTTTATCAAACACTCGTTTGATGCATCTTCAGCTGCAACTTCTTCTTCACATTCAGCCTCAATCTCACTTTCGAAATCACTCAGATCCCCAGTAGTGACTATGCATCTTTGCGCTATTTCCATGTCTCCGAGTCTAGCTCATAGATCACGCATATCTCTCTCCATAACTGGATCTGTCATCTTCCTGCCTCTTCTTCTCGGCATTTTCCTATCCTCTAGTGGATCGGGTGTTTGCTTGTCCCTTATCCTGGGCGGCATGGTGAATTCTCTTCTCTGCTACAGAAAGCAAAGAACCTTTTTGAGCTCTGATACCAAACTGACGCCGACGCCCTCCCTCAAACCCACAGGTTGGAAGGTCCCCGTCATCATGGGATCTTTTCTTTCTTCATGGCCCGAAGAACTCTAAACGGTTCTTCTATTTCCCTATCGAGAAATCTGCACCCACAACAATCCTTGTGGGATCTCCTCTTTAAAATCGGGAGATCGAATTTCGCAATTTCACGAGGTCAGTGGTCGAGCGTTGGATTCTCGAATTTCTGAATCTTGATACAGTCAACACTGACCCTTCCCCTTTTCCTATCGGGATTTCTTCTATCACAATTTCGGCACTCGCGGTGTCAAACAGCTTGTATCCCCGACTCCCGAATCCCGATTAGCCGAAACTTCGATGCGCTCATGAGTTTGACTATTCAACGTCCTGTCACCTCTATCGGGAATTCGGACTTCATGGTATCGTGAATCCTGATGCGAATGTTTCGGGAATTCTTGCCATGAAACTCCAAAATGGTGTGCCACTTGTCCACTCACCGACTCCGCTGTGGCCCCACACAAATATTCTTGGTTGCCGGGATATCGCGTATCAGAATATCGCGACTTTCGTTGCAGTGTTTATGAGACTTCAACCCATGAAACCCCGATATGGAAATCCATGAGTAAATCTGACGGACCTTGTGGCTCGTATCTACGGTCCTGCCCCTCCTGAGCTTTGAACCTTTAGAGAATACTCCCGTATCTCCCCTGCTCCTCCATGAGAACCAATGGCTCACGAAATTTTGTGAAATATCCTCAAAGAGTTTCGATCGTTCGTCCTTCCTTGGTGATTTCTGCGAATGACCAAGTGTTCCTCCATGAACTCGTCCACCTGTACGCAAACTTACGACGCTTCTTACAAACTTCCAATCACAGCTTCCCTGCGCTGTCCTTCAACAATTTCGAAGGTCTCATCCTTCCTGATCTTTCTTATAAACCTGAATCTTAGGAAAGACTCCTTGTGCGCACTCCTTGTGGCAACCTTCCAACACCTCCAAGTGTTGAATCCTTTCAACCCTGCGCACACCTACAACAACAATCCTTCAATGTTTTAATCAGGTCCACAACCCTGAGACTTCACCTGGCCTGCGCACTCCTTGCATGGCTCCTGTGCCCAACTACACCTTTGGTGTGAGTGAGAACAAAATCTACCTCTATCTGAATCCTTGGTCAATGCACTCCTTGCAAGAACTCTTGTTCAGATAGAGAAACAATTGAAACTCATTCATGTTTCCTTTCATACTTCAACTCAACACATGAAATCATATACACAGCATATAAAGCAAATGTATAACAAGAAACAAACATTCATGAGCATATCAATCAACATCAATACACAGAGAATAACACAAGACCATGAATTTGAATCAACCTTTTCTATTAATCCAAATATCTTTACATGGGTGTTCTTACACAGCTCTCTATATGCTCTTTCTCTTCTCAGCAATGCTCATAATAATGTTACAATACACAATGAGGGTGTCTATATCATGTTTCCCTCTTGCGCTCTCAAACAGTCTAATCTAGAATTAAATTCTATCTACCTACATTAACTACTTTAAATGCCTTCTACCTACTAAGGACGAGAGCAAATCACTCAAGTTCCATTTACATTATACAAAGGCGCTCCTTCTTAATGACTTCATTTAAGATTGCACAACAACTCCAAGGGAAATTCAAAATTTGTGCTGGCTTGTCGAGCTGTCTTTTGCTTCTACACTGGCTCGCTTGATGTTGGCGATGCTCCTGCATCAAAAAAGAACCAATATTCTCATCTTTTTCTTTGTTTGCCACATGGATGGCTTATTTGGCTTGTAAAATTTTAAAGTTAACGTTGTTTCTTTCACACATAAAACACTTACATTGGGACTAGAAGTTATCTTTGACCCTTGAGTATGCTCTTCTCTTGCACCCTAGTGTGATCTTGAGAATCAAAAAGGTGGTTAAAGGGACATTTCATCTCCCTTAATCAAATATATTTAGGAGAGGACAAAGCCCCCCTAGGGTTCCTCTTAGTTATTCGAAATTATATTGAAGTAGTAACGGACCCATACATGCCCACATGCTTGCGATCTAGGATAGTTTCAAAGATTTCTTAGTGTAAACAACATTTAGGGAGTTTAAAGGATTTGTGACGGACCCATATGTCCACATGATAGTTCATTAGGGATTTTAAAATTCCTCAAGGTTGTACCAATGACACTTAGTAAGCTAGGTAACAAAGATTTGTAAGGACCACAGGAAGTCCAGATGTTGCAATATCACACCTAACTTATTAAAATTTGACACACTTTTTTCACTTTCTTACACACAAAGTCACTCCTCACTCACATAATTTCCATTTCGAATTGTGGAGGTTGAAGTAGGTTTCCTCCAAAGGAATTCTGAAATGTCCCACTACTTCTTTGGAAATTATCCATGCCCACTAAATTTAAACGAGATTAGTTCACACCCCCAATCTCTCAACCCACCACATCTAAAAAATTTCTAAAAACTCACTAATTTTTCCTCCACAAGAGGTGCCAAAAGATTTTTTTTAGTCTAGGTAGGATCTCAGGGGTAGGCATCCAAATAACCCTCCGTTATCTGGTTCTCACATTTTCAAACATTAGAAGTTGACAAATAAGTAACCTTCAAATCCTCCAAGTCAAGTGTTCTTACACCATAAGGCAGGGAGATACCTGTGAAGGGTTGAAGGCCAAGGTCCGGTTGTTCTATGCGTCCCCCCCTTGAGTCACCCAACTCTTGAAAGGGATCCAACCCGTGACCCATTTTTAAAGCCAAAAATCTAAATTCCACACTTTGACCGAGGTACCTAGTGACCAAAAGGACATCTACCCAGGTGGCAATTGTGGGTTGCAATTGCACCTTGATCAGTTTTTGTGTGGCTATTGGAAAATATTGCCATCTCTTTCGAGATATGCACCCTCTACCCCTCATTATAACTTATTATTTCAACCTTCACTAGTTCCTCTTCTGGTGGCTTTAGACCCCACTATTGAATGATTTTTGAAGGACCAGTTCTATTTGAGAGGAAGAATGATATGCCTTTTAGGACACAAGCATTTTCTTTTATTTGTTCCCTCATGTGGACAAAATCCACCTATCCACATGTTTTCTTATTTATAGTTGATTCATATATGATGTTCATTTGATTACATGTAATTGTGAGTTGTACTATCTTGTGAAGGTCCAAAATATACAAAGCTCTTGTTCATTTATTTATCTTATCAACATTTTCACACATCCACTTTGCTATTTGGAAACCATAGGGGAACCATAGAATCCCCGTTGTTCCGGATGCTTGCAGAATCATCCTCATATTCTAGAAGGATTCCCTAGTATTTCCAACTCACTGGCTCAACCATATCACACCCACGTGAGTGATACTATTTTAGGATCAACTTTACTTGGTTCCACTTTTCTTGGGTTCAATTCTCAAGGCCATCCATCCACTACTTCTCCTTCACCAGGAGGCGGGGGGGGGGACTTTTTCTCAAGGGAGAAGTACAACCCCACTAAATCGCTCTCACGGGTCAGGTCCACTACCTTCTCACACAATGGATGGAACTAATCCTCTACCAAATGCCCCTATGCCATACTTTACATATCTTAACATTCCTGATTTGACCAAACTCATGAATGATCCCATTTTACATGACCCCACATGGCCCAATATTCCTACCAAACTACCTTCGGATATTCCAAAATTTGAAGGAAAACTGGGGGAATGCCTCGCCAACCATGTTATGACCTTCCACTTATGGTGATCTTCAAACAACATCATAGATGATTCCATCCACTTAAGGTTATTTCAAATAACACTCACTAGTCCATCAACCAAATGGTATCTGGACGAAAAATCAGGGTCCCATGTGACTTTTGAATTCTTGGCCAAATCTTTTTTGGCCTTTTTTCAAATACCAGTTCGTCATGACACTGGCTTAGAACTACTCTCTGAGTGAAAACAAGCCACAACTATCCATATTGTCTACCACATCCACGAATGGTGATGGCGACATAGTTTGTGTACAGGAGAAACCACCAAAGAACAACGCCTCGATTGGTTTCTCAAGTCACTCATCTATGTGCTTACCAAATATGTAGCCTCCACTTTTCCTCAGTTCAAAGAGGAAGCCATCAACAAGGCCCAATAGTTCAACCTTATCTATGCTCAGTTAGGTTACTTATACATAGTGTTACCTGATGCATCCAGGAAAAACCTTGGATGTCCCATGTTGCGGATCGGTTGATTTTTTCCACGACACATCACAACCCTTACAACCAACCACCACCTATTTTCGGTGCACCTAAGTATATAAAACCCTATGGAGGTCTGTATTGTTACCCTCCTCCCACTTACCAACAACCATATCTTGTTGTTCCCCCTCCACCCATGCGTGGCCCTTCACCAGTACCCATAATGTGTCTGACCTCTCAACCAAGTTCAGGTTCACCTTCTACCTCCACATACAACCTGGACACTAGTGAAAACGCTTCACCTTCTTATACGCCCTATGGATCATTGCCACAAAACAATCCATATTTTTCTTTTCCTAGTCCTCCATAGCTAGTTTCACCTCCACCGGGACACCCACATGCCGACTTTAACTTTGTTCAACCCTCTCCCATTCAACAGATTCAAGATTTCAAATAGTTGAATGTGGAAAATCCAACCCATCAACTGAATAAAACCAAGAAGAAAGGGAAAACCCAAAACAACAATAAACCAGGACCATGAGGGAATAACCCCCAACAAAACCATCTCGCATAGGGAAACCAAAACCAAGGCAACTAGAACCCCCAAGGGGATAATAACAACAAACGCCAAGGGAATAACAACAACAACAATCTCAGGAAGAACTTCCCTTGCACTCTTTGTGGCGAGTATGGACATTATACTCACCATTATCCCTAGATTGTCGACTTCAAATGGATGAAAGAATCCATGAACGTGGCATGTCCTCCAGTGCCGCCTGCTGTTGGGCTCTAAAGATGTCCTAAAAAAGCCTTAGTCTGACATTATTTTATCAACCAAGGATTCATCTTTTCTGTCAAGAGCGTCAGCAAAGTTTATGCAGATAGTTGTAGAGGTTTAAATTGTATAGATAATTCAGCTACAACAAATCTGAGTCTATCTAAATTACTGCAATAATCAATCTCTTCGCACATTAACTACAAACCCTTAAAATAATAACTCAATCAACAGAAATGTATTTTGAGCAAAAAAACACCATAACTCAAATCATCAACCAATCACTGAATTCGTTCATCTATTTAAGGGATAGGAATTTAGTCTACGAAACACTTAATGAATCAATCTCTCAATGATTAATTAATCTATTGGAAAGGAACAACAATATATTGAATAGGAAGGAACAAAAAATGTGAATTAAATGAAAGGAACAAAAAATGTGAATTTAACGAAAGGAACAAAAAATGTGAATTTAACTGAAAGGAATTCACAAGAGACAAATTAACAACAAATGGAAATGGAACAACAATCGATAATATCCGAATGGAACATCTACTCTCTGCAAATGGAACATCATAACCAATTCATAAAATAATCAACACATTACTGAGTCTATCTTAACTGTTGAAAGGAAATTCAAATCACAGAACTATAACAGAATTTATAAGATTATAGATGAGATAGTAGCTCATGTTGAATGGGCCCGCGGTCTTTAGAAGATACTGCTACGAAAAACTCAGTATGTAGAAATGATGAAAACGCTTGAAGCTTTCATTAATTCCATAACTGATAAGTCATTTACAATGGGATTGTTGTACAGACTATCAACAATTAATAGATTTGAATTTTTGGCTTGGTTTCTCTCTATCATTGACTATTCTTTATATATTACAATGAGATAAGTAAATTAAGATATCCTGAGGATCGAGAGATCCTTAGGATTGCTTTTACTATTTATGAATATTGCAAGATAAAATGTCAATCTTCCTTTGAACCGTTTTGTTCCTGATTTCTTCGATCTCCAATGGCATGTGCATCTTCAATATCTTCTTAATTATATTTAGTTAATATCAATTGTCCATTTCTACATAAAATCAAAACAATTCAATCCAAAGTTCAGAAAATATCAAATATCATTCAATATTATTTCCTAAGATATTTTTAACCATTTTCTTCCCTAATTACTTCAAATTAATAGAAAAGTCAACAAAGAATATATCACAAACCAAAGTAACAAGGAGAATATTTATACATTTTTCTCAACCAAACATACCCCCCAGCTTACCCTTTTGCATGTCCTCATGCAACAAGAGAGTTTATATGCAAAGCAGTGATATTGAAGGGTGGAGAGGTCTCTTCTCTAGGTCTTTGGAACCCATGCTTACCTTTAAGCTCTTCAAAAGAAACATATTCCCTTTTCTTACGAATTTCATAAACACTATAATAACCCTCTGGAGGATACCAAATAATGAGGGGGCTGTACCTACATCCAATCTAGGAAGGCCTTTCTTCCATGATCATTTTGGCATACCTCTCTAACCTGAGAGCAGTTGCTTGAAAATTCTTGAAACCAAATGGTTCCATGTTCTTAACTTCATTTGAATAGACATTCCATCTTAATTTGGCAATAGAAAGGGCTTCTTCTTTAATTTCTCCAAAATACTATAGCCCTGAATGTACAACATGTCTATGGATGGGAGCTAAAGATTCCACAACCTTATCCCTCTTCATGAATTCTCTATGTTTCATAATGGTATCAAACGGTTTAGGAGGTTCCCCTCTGATCCATAGGTCTAGTCCATTCTCCCTCTTCATGAAGACCTTATGTGATTTAGCCCACCTAATTTGATTTTTGGAAAAAGACAATAAGTCCTGAAACTAGATATCCCCAGTGAATGGATTGGGGTTCTCTTCTCTGTTTTCTTCCAGGATGAAATTGTGAAGACATAGTTCACACAAAAGATATTACACTCCATCCTCTTGTTCTTTAAAACATGAAACAAAATTAGAGACAGTGGTAAACACAAAAGGTGTGCCTGCCCTAATATCTTTCACTTTTAATAATAGATAGCGTTCTAATAAAAATAGGGCATAATTAGTAGCATGGGCCCTGCAAGCTAATATATCATAATAAACATAGAAAATTTATTTGATTTGCTCCAAATCTCCATCAAGTTGACCTTGTACCTTCTTCACCTTTTCTTTAGCTCTGCTTAGCTCAACAAAAGTCTCATTCTCAGTTGTTGACATGGCTCAGAGTTGTCTAACAACTTTTTGATGTTCTATGACTATCACAATTTCACTTCTGCATTGAGTTAGGGTTTGTTGGAATTGTTCCATTTCTGCTTCCAACCTTCTAATAATGGCATCCTATTCAGGGGAACGAAATACTTCTTTAGTATAAACAGTTGTTTCGAATATTGTTGGAATCTCTGTCTGAGTTTCTATTTCAATTGATTCCAAAGGAGCATAAAAATTTGTTTGTGTTTCAATAGAATTAGTGTGAACTGCACTTCTAGGAAGTGGATTTTTTCCATGTACTCTATCTCTCTTAGATTTCTTCTTCTCATGGGCTTTGTCAGTTTTTTCTAGCTGATTCTTAAGTTGTCTAATTGTTTCTTTCAATCTTCCAACTTTTTGTTTTAATACTTTTATTGTCTTGACCCTCTTCCTCAATGTCTTGTTTTCATGGTCCAATTTTCTGATTTTGTTATTGCCTTTTCCTGTTGTTTCTTTCTGTTTAAAGGGAATTTCAAGGTCTTCCCTGCCTTAATCAAATGGTATTTGACTTCCTGTATCTTCTGGGTGCTCTAGTTTCTCTAAAGGATCGTTCTCATCGAACTGAGGTTTTGGTTGTTCTTCCCCCTCAGGAGATGGAATCTCCATATTAGGAAGATCAAAGATAGTGTTTGAATGAGAAGAAGTTGGAGCTTGGAGCTCTCCTGACCTGGTTGTATCTTCAGTTAGTGATATCCCTAAATTTCTCAATACTTGAGCAATCTCCTCTTCACAACTTTCAAAGAAATCATCATGTTGTCCTACAGGGATTTCATGTGATGGCTCTTTTGTTTGTACAGTTTCCTAAGTGCTTTCAGGTTGTGTTGTCTCTTTACCCTTTCTTCTTTTTACAGTGGAGGTTTCAGGAACAAAATTTTTTCTCTTTCTTTTCTTCTTTGATGTTCTTGCCTGCATGCTCTGAGTTTCTGCCAACTGAATAAGGTATGTTTCCATTTCAAGTTGGGGTACTGGAATTTCAATTTGGGCATTATCTTACTCTGTTTGGGCTGCCTCAATTCCTTATGGAGGAATTTAATGGTGGACTTCAGGTTGCTCAATTTGCAGGAGCCTATCAGGCTCAATTAAGTCTCCCCAAGTTATTTGTGTATGGCTTAAGGCCATGTTTACTATCAATTTTACTAACCCGTGATGACTAATTTCATTAGCAGGGTCTTTGGCTTCTTGGGTTCTTCCAGCGACTTCATGCAGCATGGTATTCAAAAACAATGGTAGATTTATCACTAACCGTTGTTTTAATACTACATGTATCTTGAGGTGGCGAGGTCTCACCACATTGTATCGCTTGTCACATGTCATATATCTTTGTATCACGCCTTCTAGTTCCCTCCATGGTTCACTAAGAGAAAAGGGGTTGAGGGATTTCCCTTTTTTGTCAAATTCTTCCCTTGGTTCTGCGAAGAACTTCACAACTTCCCTGAGTGTTTTGTATTTCCTGCTCCACTATGTTCCTTTGTTTTGGAGGCCTATTACCTCAGCTTTAATGGCATCATTAACTGGTATTTTTATGCCTCGAAATACTGAGACCCCCCTGTAAGTTTTGGAATAATGCTAGTGCGACATTTATATCGAATCCCTACAGTCTGTTAAAGTATTGTGTCCACCCTAGACGGTGTAGAATTTCCCTTGCTTGGTCAGTTACTTGCAACAATGTAGGCTCGCAGAGAATGCTTCAGCCACCCATGTGTTCTATAAACAATTCAGCACAACTATTTTTCCCAACTGCAAACTTAGTTAGACTAGCCTGTGAGAAAAAATTACTAGAAATGGTAAAAATTACAGAACAACAATGGTATATAGAAATATGAATTTTCCTATTATCTGTAATCATTATGGTCTATAGATAATTGTGCAGAATATACACCCCCTAATAAATGAAAATGTCGACCTCAACCGTTGGTATGTGTGAACATAATTGTGGCGATCAGTCAAGTGATAGATAATTATTACATTATCGCCACTGGGAGAATTATCGTTAATAACTTTCAAAGCAGTTTAATGTTAATCATGAACGATAATCACACCTTTTGTGGAAAGTACGAGTTCAAATACCAATATTCAATATTTTAAAGAAGAATATTTTGAGTAGTCCTAATTTGTTCACGTTTTATAAATATGCCACATATCATACTTTCACTTGTGTTGAATATAGCCAGAATGATAGCCTCTTTTTTAAGAAAGGAAGTCTATGAACACAATAAAAACTTAGCGTATTAAGATAAACTTCAATACCATAGGCAAAGCCACTACTACCAGCAGGCGTCCATAGCCTCGACAGGGTTTCCTTTTAACCCATAGATGAGCCGGTATCCTCAATAAATAGTTTGAATATTCTTTTCCCAAAAAGGCCACTATCCTGGTTTGGTGGCCAGATAACAATAATGCCATTCACTATATCGTAACAAAGTGAACAAGCCGGCTCGTGATGAGAACTATTGTCCATTGACGCTAAATGCCAAAGGCCATTTCCCTGGTGTGGTAGCCATAGTGGGAATGTCACTTATGTTAATCTCTTATGATCATGGTAGGTTCGCTCATGATGAGACCCCCCATCCTTTTTGGGAGAAGGTTATTTTCTTTATTTATATTTATTTATTTTATTATTATTCCCCCCCCCTTTTTTTAGGCTTTATTAAGGGAGGCTCATCTACTCTTTAAGAGTGTGGGATGGTGTAATAAGTGTAAGAATTCCAAGTAAAAATGTTCCTTAGACTCCTTATTATGATGTGAAGGAAAATTATCATTCAAGTATATGTATATATATAGGGGAAATAAAAAAGTTATGGTCATTAAGGATTATGAACAATATTAAGATGATTCGAAAAAATCAATCCATGAACAATTTGATAAGGTATGCTAGATATTCCTCAAAAATAAAATGACAAATTGTTACCATGATGATTAAAAGTCATGTTGTTAAAAATTAGTTAGTGAATTTCATACCCAAAGAAGTGGCTAAACGCATCAGAAGCACATGTTGTTGGTGGACACAAAGATCGTTACTTTAAAATTAAAGGAACAACAGGAACAACCATAGAAAGAAAAAACAGTTGTTTCTTTCGAAAGAAACAATAGTTTCTTTCGAAAGAAACAATAGTTGCAAAAAGGAATGATAATCGTGACAAAGGGAACGACAGTTGTTACATTCAGATGAACGACACTACCCACAAAGGGAACAACAATAGCAACAAAGGGAATGATAGTTGTTACATTTGAATGAAAGACACTACCTACAAATGGAATAGCAATCACAACAAAGGGAATGATAGTTGTTACGTTCGAATGAACGACAACGATGATGTTCAAATGTAACCATATAATTAAGTAATTGGATACCTCCCACAGAAATGTTTAGCGAATCTAGGATTGATTAGTCATTTAACTAAATTCATTTAATTTTTACGGGTAGTTTTATTCAATGATCGATGTATATTGGATGGTTTATGGTGTCATGAATTCATTTTCTATTTACTACAACTGTGTATTCTTTTAGTGCAGTCACCTGACTTTTTGCTGCGGAACATGACATATTCATCTCTTGTATAAAACAAGGTTTATATTTGATGGATTTTTCAAAGTGAGACAAGAGAAATTTGAAGTTTTGAATAAGGATCAGAAAAGAGTGCTAATTATTTTTTATTACAGTCATATTTTCTATTTTTTGTTCCCCAAAGTTCTTTATAGTGACTTTCCTAGAAAGTAAAAACCTAAAAACTCAATCAAATCTTTAAAGAAAAATATATACAATATGTACAGTGCTGGAAAGACAACAATTTCATGGAGCTGAAGCTGTTGGGTTACCTTCCCAACCAGCTAAAATTTGAACAGTGGGATCATTACTTACTTGTTGGCAAAACAATTCTTTTTAAAGTGGCTTGTGGTAGAGTCGTAGTCGATGTACATTTACTAGAAAAGGAGAACCAAACCCATCGATGGTATCTAACATGACAATTCCATTATTATGGACTTCTTTGATTTCATACAGTCCCAGCCACCTTGTCTGCAATTTCCCAGGGAAATCCTAAAATATGGAATCATAGAGAAGCACTCAATCACCTTTCTAGAAGGATTTCTTCTTGATATGCTTATCATGCTAGCTAGCTCTTTGCTGCTGAATAATAGTTGTGTGATTATGGGAGAACAAGCATGCTTCATCTAACTCATTGAGTTTTTGTAAGAGTTGTGTGTGTGCCTCCATAAGATCCAATCCAATTTCCTAGGCCATTCTTAGAGTCTTGATCTCAAATTCAATTGGAAAGATAGGCTCTTTGCCAAAGACTAGGTGATAAGGAGAGTAGCCAGTAGTGTTACGCCATGTTGTGCGATAGGCCCATAAGGAATTTGGAAGCTTGGCTGCCAAATTTTGACTGTTTGTTGAAACTATTTTTGTCAAGATTGCCTCCAAGACTTTATTGGTTCTTTCCACTTGTTTGTTTTCCTGTGGGTGGTATGGGGAGGTAACCTTGTGTTTAATGTGATAAGTGTGTAGAGTGGCTGAGATTTTATGTGTTGTAAATTGTGATCCTCTGTCTGTGATTACTTCCCTAGGTAATCCATAGCATACGAATAGTTCAAAGAGAAATTTAATGACTGCTTCCTTAGTTGTGTTTGGCAAGGCCATTGCTTCTACCCATTTGGTCATATAGTATGTTGCAACTATTATATAATCCTTTTGGTTTGATTTTGGGTTAAAGGGGCCAACAAAATCTAGTGCCCATATCTCGAAAGGTTCCACCACCACTTGTGATTGTAGGGGCATTTCATCAACTTGGCCTCATCGGCCCATCCTCTGACAGCTGTCACAAGCCTGGACATACTTATTTGCATCTTTGAATATTGAGGGCCAATAATAGCCCATCTGTAAAACCTTATGCCCAGTTCTGTGGTCTGCAAAATGTCTGCCACAGAGCTCATCATGACACACCTTCAAGACATTGTGAATTTCATAGTCTCTCATACATCTTCGGATCTGAAGATCAGACCTTATTTGGAAAATATATCCACCAATCCAGGTGAACCGTGCACTGCGTTGAATGATTAGTTTCCTTTCTCTTGATGACAAGTGTGGTCGTAATTTCCCAGCTTCCAGATAATTCTCCACATCCACGTACCAAGGTGTCTTAATAGTCACAGTGAACAGGTGTTCATCTAGAAATTGGTCTTCGACTATCAAAGAATTATTTGTTTTGGGTACATGAGACAGGAAATCTGCAACAATATTCTCTCTTCCCGGCCGATCCTTAATGATGATGTTGAATTCCTGCAATAGCAACAACCATTGAGTAACCCATCCATTAGTAATTGGTTTGTTGGCTAAATATATAATAGAAGAGTGATTAGTATAAAGAATTATTGGATAGCCTATTATATAGTGGAGAAATTTATTAATAGCATGTATAACAGCTAAAAATTATTTTTCTGTTACTGTGTAATTCAATTCAACAGGAGTAAGATTTTTTCTATTAAAATAAATAGCATAAGGATTCTTATCTTCTTCCTTTCCAAGGACAATGCCTATAGAGATATATGATGCATCTCAAGAGATGTGAAATGGTAAATTCCAGTTCGGTCCTCTCATCATCGATGCTATTGAAACTAACCTTTTAATATCTACAAATTCAACATCACACTTATCAGACCACTGAAATTCCACATTACCAGTTAAAACATGTAAAGGTGCATCTATTCTTGAAAACCTTTCTATGAATCTGTGATAATATCCTACACGGCCAAGGAAACTACGTACCTCGGTTTGTGTACGAGGTGTAGGCAAATTAAGGATTACCTCTATTTTTGTTGGATCTACCTTGATTCCATCTACATAAACATAGTGTCCTAGTACCACACCTTCAGTCATCATAATATGACATTTCTCATGACTCAAACATAGCCTGGTAGCAATGCATCATTCCAGTATCGTCTCTAGATTACTTAGAGCTTGATCAAATTCAATGCCATAAGGGGTAAAATCGTCCATGTAAACTTCAAGTCCTTCATTAATTAAATCAGAAAATATACTTAAAATAACTCTCTGGAATGTAGTTGGAGAATTACATAATCCAAAGGGAAATACTCGATAGGAAAAGGTACCCAGGGACATGTAAATGTAGTTTTATCATGGTCTTTTGAAGCAATCTGAATCTAATTATAACCGCTAAAGCCATCTATGAAGGAGAAAAATTCCTTCCCTGCTAAAGTATCAAGGACCTGATAATAAAAGGTAAGGAAAAATGGTCCTTCTAGGTAGCTTTATTGAGTTCTCTGTAATCTACACAGATTCACCACTTACCATTTTTTTTAGGGACGATTACTAGCAGAGAGACCCATCGACTATCTAAAATAGGATATATGAAATCTACATCCAATAGTTTTTGTAATTCTTATTTGACAACGTCCCTGAGATGAGGTATTAATCTTCGTTGGGGCTGTCGGATGGGTCGGACATCTTTTTCAATATAGATATGATGTGTACAAAGTTGGGGATCAATTCCCTTCATGTCGGGATACTCCCAAGCAAAAGCCTGATGATATTTAGAAAGAATCTAAATCAATTTTTGTGGTTGTTGTTCATTCAAATTGGTGTTAATATTCATAAATTTTCTAGGTGCAATTTCAATTGTAATGTTTTTATGGAAAGCAGTA
The DNA here is from genome assembly GCA_009831015.1 of Picea engelmannii. Taxonomy (NCBI): domain Eukaryota; kingdom Viridiplantae; phylum Streptophyta; class Pinopsida; order Pinales; family Pinaceae; genus Picea; species Picea engelmannii. The sequence goes on along the minus strand of ML787892.1, from coordinate 192,412 downwards.
GTGGGAATGTGTTGCTCCATCAATTCCTCCAAAGTATATCCCTGTCCTTAATTATCTAACACATCTTTTAGAATTTGACATGTTGGGTTGCCTATAACAGTTGGGTTGTTAATGAAGTTGTTGATCACATCATCTTCTAGTTGGTTTTTGAGCCCAAGAGCTTCTTCTAGTGTGAGAGAAGATCACAGGTTTTCTTTTGGATATCTAAGTGGTTGCAACTGCTGATGTATGATAGGCAGACTTGGTTTAGCTAGAGGATACAAGATAATTTTCTTTATAGAACTTTCTCTAGAAATTGTCATGTTGCATGTGTGACATCCTATGTATGCATCTCTCGTTTCTAGCCATGATTGTCCAAATATCAATGGGTGTCCATGTAGTCTACTTCTTGGGTTGATAACTAGGAAATCAGATGGGTATTCCCAAGAGTCGACCAAGATTGCTATGTCTTGTAATGTGCCAACTGGTTTAACCACCGATATATCAGCCAATTCTAACATAGTTGAAGTAGGTTTGAAGTAGGTAATACCCAGGATATTACAGGTCTTAGTGGTCAGAATATTGATGGTTTCCCCCAAATACACCAGTGTATTTGGAAAAAAACAACCTTGTATTTGAACCATTATCACGGGATTCCATGGGTCTGTGTACTTGACTGGCTCCTTCTTTCCTAGAATAAGATCGGACAAAGTTCCTACCATGTGAACAATTGATGGATTCTTAGTTTTCCTTCCAGACTTACTCCCACATAATTCTTTAATTGTTTTTTCATAAATAGGAATATCTTGTAAAGCTTGTAGGAGTGGAATTTTAACACATGGATTCTTTAGTTTCCCGACGATATCAAAGTTAGGATATACGGTTGGTTTTTCTATCATTAGCCTCTCGGGAAATGAGGGAGGAGAAATTACGTCTTTATCAGGATTTTGTTGCTCGACTGTGTTTTCCCCCTATTTTGTTTCTTCTGTTATGACCACAGTCGACGGTTTTATTGTTGATTGTCTATCATTCTCATTCTTCTGTTCTTGATGAATGTCACTTTCCTTAGGAGAAATTACATACCCTTATCTCAATCGGAGATCATTGCACCCTACAGAGTTTGTTTCACCCTCCAAATTCTCGACGATTTGCACGAGTTGGACCGGTTTGTTATTAGGATTCGGGTTGGGTTGAGATGGTAATTGAGGGCGCATATGAGGTTGGGCATTTTGGGGAAACTGAAGTGGAGCTTGTAAAGTGGGTTGATCTTGAGGAAATATTCCCATGGGTTGATTGGCCGGTTCCATGGGGCACTGCTAGTTCTGAGTCCAATTAGGGCCTTGGGCAGCTGTGTTAGTCCACTATGAAGGATAGGGGCTATTATTTGAATTCTACCAAAATGGGGTAGAGTATTGCAAGTTAGGCCAAGTAGGATTAGCAGCCAGTTGATTTGGCCAAGGTGCAGTAGGATATTGTTGGGACTTCCAAGTCAGGTTAACAAATGGCTGGCCCTGCCATGTGTTTCCATAATTATGTTGTTGATTATATTGTACAAAAAATAAATAAGAAGGATCTTGTAGCGTACCTGGGGGATGAGCCTACCATTGGCGATGCTAAGCCATCAGATATATTGGTTTTGTTTCCTCTTCTGCTTATTTAAAGACAACCTTTAATACTGGAAGCGATGGACATTGCTCTATCGCATGGTCTTTGGCACAGATGGTGCAGATCTGAACCACATCCAAGGGACACTCTCTTGAACCATGTTTCCTTCTGCACCATGGAAAAAATATATCCAATGACTATTTTTCTTCCACTTGTTTATGTTTAACCTGCAGAACATCCAATTGTGTAATCAGAGTACCCAAAATGTTTGTTTTAAAATTTTCTAAAAGATTACCAATTTTTGCTCGGGTGACACTCCTGCTAGTAATGTTGCTACTTATAGTGATGGGAGCTCATATTCCTGATCTGTTTCATGTACTACTACGTGAAAATACGATACACAATTGGATAATGTCATCATAAGTTTCTTGAAAAATATCACCTTTTCCCATCAAATTCAATCTTTCTACCCATTCATCCTTCATATCTTTTATTAGAGTGGATTTAAGTACCTCACCTGGTAGTGTACCGTAAGGTGATCTCTATAGGTTATATTGAAATCTTTCAACATATTCTTCTAGTGTTTCATTTTATTTTGCAATCATTTTAAATATTTCATCCTTTAAATCCTTGGTTCTACAGTAGTCTTGATATTTCATAAGGAAGGTTCGTTTCATTTCATCCCATGAATTTATAGTTCCTTCCCCTAGTCCCATAAACCATCATAAAGTTGATCCTTTCAATGTGGAAGGAAATAGATTTAGTTTCTGGGGTTCGAAGGTATAGTCATAGCCTCTACACAGGACATCAAACTCGAATAAGAATGTGTTAGGGTCCTCTGAGATCAATCCATTGAAGGTTGGAAGATTATGTAGTGGAATGGCTTTTATTGGGGCATTAGCAACCGAATCAACTATGGGATACTTCAAAGTGGAAGTCTAAGGTCACGGATGATTTTGTTGTGCCATTTGGTCAAAAATGTGCCAATAATCTTCAGGTATTTCTTGGTCTGGGTGTTCTATTCAGGGTGGTTGATTACTTGGTCCCTTAGGATATTTGATCATGCTACCTATGTCTAGGATTCTAGGTGTTCCTTCCCCTTCCAGAATCATAGGAGATCCAGGTTCAGGTGGTGGTGGGTTTGCCTCAGCAATTCCACTGGTCTCCCCTTCTCCTTCTCACAAATTACAAGAATTTGCCTCACCTAAAGGATTGAAAAGTGGAGTATGTGTATTTTGGAAACTTTGTTCAGTTCCTTCAGTTCTTCTATGAAACTCAACATGAGCTTCAATTGGTGAATTTGTTTCTTGAGGGGATTGGGTAGAACCTTTTCAAGGTCTAACCGAGGCTTGATATTGAGCTTTTCAAATAATTTCATCTATGAAAGTGCTCCATCCAGGGGGCACTGGGCCCTAGGATTTTGTAGTTTTTGGTAATGGTTTTTGTTTTTCAGTTTCTTTCTTTGTAGTAATACACACTGACACAAATTATATGCACCTATATAACCTCTATGCATCAGTTGAAGGTGGGTGTTGGCACAAGCATTTTACTTGTTTCCTACATAGGTTCTTACCTTATGTTTTCAATACCTAATCCTCAGAGACGCAACCTATACTATATTTGACATTCTCCCCGACAATGACACCAAAATGTTGGGCTCTAAAGATGTCCTAAAAACAAACTTAGTCTAACATTAATTTATCAATCGAGGATTCGTCTTTTCTTTCAAGAGTGTTAGCAAAGTTTTTGCAGATAGTTGTAGAGGTTTAAATCATGTAGATAATTCAACTATAGCAAATTTGAGTCTATCTAAATTACTGCAATAATCAAGTTCTTCACACATTAACTACAAACTCTGAAATTAATAACTCAATAAACAGAAATGTATTCTGAGAAAAAACACACCATAACTCAAATCATCAACCAATCACTGAATGTGTTCATCTATTTAAGGGATAACAATTTAGTCTACGAAACATTTAATGAATCAATCTCTCAATGATTAATTAATCTATTGGAAAGGAAAAACGATCTACTAAACAAGAAGGAACAACAAATGCGAATTAAACGAAAGGAACAACAAATGCGAATTAAACGAAAGGAATAACAAATGTGAATTTAACTAAAGGAACAACAAATGTGAATTTAACTGAAATGAATTCACAAGGGACAAATTCACAACAAATGGAAATGGAACAACAATCGATAATCTCCAAACGGAACATCTACTCTCTGCGAATGGAATAGCATAACCAATTCATAAAAGAATCAACACATTAACAAGTCTATCTTAACCATTGAAAGGAAATTCTAATCACAAAACTATAACATAATTGATAAATTCACAGATGAGACAGTAGCTCCTGTTGACTTGGTCCACAGTCTTTAGAATATACTACTGCGAAAAACTCAGTATGCAGAAATGATTAAAATGCTTGAAGCTTTCATTAATTCCATAACTGATAAGTCATTTACAATGGGATTGTTGTACAAAGTGTCAACAATTAAGAGATATGAATTGGTTGGGTTTCTCTCTATCATTCACTATTCTTTATATATTACAATGAGATAAGTAAATTAAGATATCCTAAGTATCGAGAGATCCTCAAGATTGCTTTTACTATTTATGAATATTGCAAGATAAAAAGTCAATCTTCCTTTGAACTATTTTGTGGTTGATTTCTTCGATCTCCAATGGCATGTGTGTCTTCATGATCTTCTTAATTATCCTTAGTTAACAACAATTGTCCATTTCTGCATAAATCAAAACAATTCAAACAAAAGTTCAGAAAATATCAAATATCATTCAATTTCCTAAGATATTTTTAACCATTTTCTTCCCTATTTACTTCAAATTAATAGAAAAGTCAACAAAGAATATATCACAAACTAGAGTAACAAGGAGAATATTTATACCTTTTTCTCAACCCAACACTTACCCCTTAGTAGGCCCCACAACAGTACTTAAAATAGCCACCCTTGGTTGTGCTGCAAAACCCTATTCTACACCAAGGTGTGATGAATACCCAACAAGAGGTACACCCTGTCCCACCCCAAATGGGGATGTATCAAAACCCAGGGCCCATCCACCCTGGAAATCCAACCGATCACAATAGCCTCCTCACCAGCAAAGAAGAGATTATTTTGCAAACATGTGGTCTCCAGTATGGTGCTCCCCATGATTCTACTCCAATCACCTTAGAAGTGGCCCTAGATATAGTCGAAAAAGACTTGACGATTCCACGCCCTAACACTGAACCAAACATTCATATACCTCACATTCCATTGCGACGAAATGTCAATAACCCTCATGCTAGGGAAACACACAATTACAGCCTAGTCAATGACTTAACACAATATTTTGCCACCATGTCGGTATTGTAGGTCCTCCAAATGTGTCTAACTCAGCGAAAATCCTTTCTTTCTTCCTTGGGGAAAATCGAACCAACTGATACTAGAATCATCACCTTCGATCTAGATAGCGGAGAACCATGCCTCCATACTCTGGTATCTTTCCAGATACGAGTTAAGACTCGAAACATCATAGTTCATTTGTGTATCATTGATGAAGGTGCATCTACATGCATCATGTCCAAAGTAGTATGGAAACAAATTGGCTCCCTGAAGCTAGTACCATCTACCATCACCTTGAGAGCCTATGATGGTCTACCATCCTCCCCTGAAGGCCTTTTCCAAAATTTCCCCATCGAACTTGGGGGTAAAACCATCCTCATAGATATTGAAGTTATCGATGCCCCGCTTGATTACAATATCTTGTTTGGATGTAGCGACATGTACGCTATGAAGGCAGTATCCTCTTCTGTGTTTTGAATGATGATGTTCCCCCACAACGGGAAAATTGTCACCATTGACCAAATTACACATTATGATACTAACCATTCCACCAACATCAATAACATTCTTCCTCTTGTTTTCACTAGCTCAGATGTTTATTCGCTCATTGACATGGGTCCTAGAATTTTCAAGGACCCATCCTTGTTGGAGGCATACCATGGAGCACCACCTATCCTACACCCTTCAGTGAAAGTGTGTGTAGTATATTCTAATGGAACCGATATTAGAGACATTATCCCTCCCACTGAGGCCTCTCCACACCTCGATGTTTGTCACACACCCATGATGGCGAATAAAGTTTTTTGTTTTTCTCAAGGGACACAATCTCAAATTCTGAAGCCAAACAATTCTCTAAGACTGGATGGTCTCATTCTATAGATAAACACAGAACCTTTTGGTTTCTTAGTGCAGGTTTAAGAGCATACACGACCTTCCCCTTTTCCCTATGGTGAAAACTTGAAGTGTCGGGTGTTATCTCCTTTTGTGACTCGGTTTGGGCGATTAATTTCCAAGCATGAGTTTCTCTCATGCGGCCATGGGCTGTGACCACCCACCTACCCAAAAGGTGTTTCAAGACTTCGCATGTCAGTTATTCTACATGTGAGTTACCCTGACTTTCCCAATCTCTGAAATTTGACAGGGGCCTAGCTCATGCTAGGTCTTACCTTATCCTCCTCCACATGACCACTACCCGTGACCATAGGCTTAACCTAAACGGTGCATCGCATTTTGCAACTTCGAAACTTACGATGCAAGGCACCCCAAGTCCTCCAAATCCTGAGTTTCGAAAGGGCTTAAAAACCATTAGCTCCCTCCTTTGGCCTCTGTCCATGTGACCATTTACTACGACCCAGAGCCTAACTCCAATGCGCGTCGGAACTTCGCATATTGCAAGTTCTCACGAATTCCCTCTTTGACTTTTCTACCCTGGGAGTCAGTGAAATGTTGAGATCTCGCCACGCGTACTCCTTAATGGATGACCACGATCAAATCATGATTTTTCATATCGTGAGTTTGAACGATTATTGTCTTTGACCTTCTTGCTCTGCGAGTCAGTGAAATGCTGAGATCTCACCACGTGTCCTCCTTAATGGACAACCACGATCAAATCACGATTTCGCATATCGCAAGTTAGAACAATTCTGCTCTTTGACCTTCTTTCTCTGCGAGTCAGCTAAATGATGAGATCTCTCCATGTGTCCTCCTTAATGGCTGACCACGCTCAAACCGTGATTTCGCATATCGCGAGTTCGAATAGTTATGCTCTTTGACCTTCTTGCCTTGTGAGTCGGTGAAATGTTGAGGTCTTGCCACGTGTCCTCCTTAATAGACAACCACAATCAAATCAAAACTTATCTCATGCACCTTCCCCCAAATCGAACGACTGTTGGTTCACATGCTTCAGATCCGATGGCTCATATCCGTTTTCTTCCTGTGCTCACTTCTCGTTGTTTGAACGTGGATTTCAATGGTTATTGATCTTCTCCTCCACAACTGGGTCCTTAGGGAATTTTGAATTCCCATGTACCCCTTACATTAATCCATTCACGTCAGAAAGATGGTCCACGACCTTCCTTGATCTAACAGTCCAGATGACATTGCAACATCTGGTTTCGGAAGTTTAGTCGCACCAATCTACTACTCTTTCACTAAGCAAACTTGAAAAAACTGAAGTAGACCAGGCATTAATTCCTTCTCTCCTTCTTCAAATTGGGTGGTCATCACAGACCTTGAATCTTCTCGAATGGATTCTCATCCACTCACCTACCAAATGAAAGGGTATTCCCTTTCGGTACCTAAATCTCGCTATCCTTCCTAAGCTTTGTCAATTATGGAGGATTAAGAGTGTTGCGCTCCTTCATTTAGTCTAGAATTTAGGTGGTTTTTAGTCTCTGATTGTCTCATAGAGAGCTTGTGCATATATGCACTACCTCTCCTAAGTTTAATAGACTCCATCCTCGCAGTGATCGCAGGAATTCGACCTCCGCAATTAGGGAAGTACTCACTTGACTCTAGGACAGGAATGAAATTCCTTGGGAAGGTGATTTTAAGGAATTTAACTAGAACATAAGGCAAATCAAGAATATGTAGAAGTTCTCAAGGATGAAAGAATACTCTTAATTTAATCATTTAATGCATAAACCATTTACAGACATACAAAAACAAGCATGCATCCATTATTTCCAATTTAGAGTTCAAGGCATAAAAACACTTATCAGAACCATAAATCATGAAGCATCTGCTGAGAGGGGTGATTTTTTCCACCCAACCATAGGCTCAGTCACTCCCTATGGATTTATGACTATCCACCCCCGATCTTAGGCCATGATGCTCTGAGATTCCATCTCTTACTTCCACCTCAATGAAAGTTAGGGACTGATAATACTCTCCTTCTCCCCATACAGGAATAGCTAAGGATGAAGCTTACTCTCCTTCACCTCTCTCGGTCTCTCTATTCCCTATGATCAGAACTTGCTTGTTCACTTTCAATCCTTCCTCAGACCTGAGAACTCTACTCCTGTCTCTTCACTTCTTCGTAGGCCGCACCCTCTGTCCACCACGCTTCCCTTCTTGCCTCCCTTGGCAAGGTTGTGTGTGGATCGAATCCCCCCGTCCATGGTCAGGTCCGGAAGCCATACCGATGGGCACTCTACCTAATCCCTCATTACCTCTTGAGGAGGCCCTTCCCACCTACCAACTTGAAAGGAATTCATTCCTGGTTAGAGGTTCGTTCTGATCTAAGCAAAATTAACTCTAGCATGGTACTAGTTCGGTGGAAGTTAAGGCAACCAATCCGGGTCCCCTCCACCACCATTTTCATTAGCAATCATGGTCTCTCTTTCTCTTAATACATGCCCTCTCTAAGTAGTCATGCAACACGTAACATTTTCTATTACAATAATCAAAATTTACATTCATCGACCTTCTACACAAGGTCCATCAAATCAAACATTCACACTTTTAAGTTTTCCATAGTCCCTTGGTCCATATAGTTATATTTACAGACTGGGGGAAACAGGGTGTTACAATTCCCTCCCCCTTAAAGGAATCATCTCCCTCAATGTTCTATCTATCAACATTATATGTATGTATAGAAGTAAACAAAACCGAAAATGTTTGCCTCATGGCATATTCCATTTCCCACGTAGCCTCATCTGGACCAAAGTGTTTCCATTGCACCTTAACCTATGCAACGGTTCGGTTCCTGAGTAAGGTTTCCTTCTTGTCTAGTATGCATTGGGGTTCTGGCAGGAATTATTCCTCTGGTTCCACCTAGATCATAGACCATTCAATTATATGGTTAGCATCATGTACATATTTCTTTAATAATGAAATATGGAAACCATTATGTGCCTTTACGGTGGGAGGAAGTGTTATTCTATAGGCTACAGGTCCCACTCTATCTAGGACTTCAAAGGGTCCACAATACCGAGGTGTCGACTTGGCATAGGATCCCATTCTTAGTGGACTCTTCCAGGGTCTAACTCTGAGATAGACACAGTCTCCGACTTTGAACTCTTAGGGAGTTCTCTTTCTGTCGGCGTAACGTTTCTATCGGTCCTGAGCAATTTTCAGATTTTTCCTTATCTGTACTACTTGTTGTTCCATTTATTTCAACATGTAGGGTTCGATTGTAGTTCTTTCCACTAGATTACTCCAGCTGATTGGGATCTTTCACTATCTACCATAGAGGGCTTCAAAGGGGCTCATCTTCAACGATTCTTGATAACCGTTGTTGTAGGAAAACTCTTCCAATGGTAGTTAGTCTTACCACTTCTTAGGTTGATGCATTACGGGCATCCTTAGCATGTCCTCTACTATTTGGTTTACTCTTTTTGTCTGTCCATCAGTTTGAGGGTGATAGGTTGTTCTCAATGACAATTTAGTCTCGAAACGGACCATTAGGGATTTCCAAAAGTTTGAAGTGAATTTGGTATCTCTGTCAAATACAATTTCCTTGGGCATGCCATACAGACTGAATATATCCTTCATGAAGATGTTGGCAATATCTATTGCCTTGCAAGTTGACTTGACAAGGATGAAATGCGCAGACTTACTCAGTTTGTCCACCACAACCATGATGGCATCATTTTTCTTGGTCGACTTTGGTAATCTGGTGATGAAATCCATGGAGACGGTTTCCCATTTCCATTCTGGGATCGGTAGGGGCTATAATAATCCTGTTGGATGTTGGTTCTATGCCTTAACTTGTTGGCATTCTAGGCTTTTAGATAGATAGTTAGCTATGTCTTTCTTTAACCCAGGTGTTGTTGGGTATTTTACCCTACGGACTAATAAGCTAGGGTTCTAAGCCTATATGCAGATCATGACCCTTCAGATTTAACCTTTAACCTTCTACCCAAAATCTCAACCCCTTTTCTCAGACAAGCACAGGAAGAATGAA
>ML787892.1:153071-171513 GCA_009831015.1 Picea engelmannii | reverse complement strand
GCGCCCAGTAAGAAGTTAGGGCGCGGGTTGCTTGTTTTCAAGTGAATTTTGAGGAATTACTCAGCATGGCTTTGGCTATGAAGAGGCATGAGTTGGCCTGATGCCAGGTAAACCTGTATGGTGCATTTTAGGGTTATAACACCAGGCCAATAGAATTGTTTCCTAGTGGCCATGATCATCTTCTAATATCTCGGGTGACCAGTATATGGTCTCTTATGCAGTTCATCCATTATGAACCTCTTCAAGTCATCACAGTTCGGAATATACAATCTATTTCTGTAAGTCAGCGGCCCTTACTCGAGCATTTGGTAGACTTCATACTTCATATCTATAGGATCTTGCCTTAGATATGAGGTCACGGTCTTAAAGAATGCATATGTCCCTTGTGCATTTTTTATTCTCTCCCCAACATCCGTTTTGCAAGTACTTACTATTGCTAGATGAATCATTTTTATGCTTCTGCTAAGGGCATTGGCCACCCTATTTTCCTTTCCTTTTATATGTTTTATTTTGAAATCGAAATCACTTAAGAGAGCCATCCACCTCGCTTTCCTGGCATTGAGTTTTGGTTGATCAAATAGCTGTCTCAATCCACAATGATCTGTCATAAGCACAAATCTTCTACCCAGGAGGTAGTGTCTCCATATTTTTAAAGCATATACTATGGCAGCCAACTCTAGGTCATGGGTCACACAATTGATCTCATGCTTATTTAATTTATGGGACGTATAGCAAATTACATGTCCTTCTTCCATAAGGACTCCTCCAAGTCCTTCCTTCCAGGCATTTGCACACACAAGGAAATCATCATCTGAGTTCGCAATCTTTAGCATGGGGGCATGGGTTAGGAGGTATTTTATTTCCTGTAATCTTTCTTTGCATTCTGACGTCCAAAATAATTTAGTCCCCGTTTTCTGAAGGGCAGTGATTGGATAGACAATCTTGGAAAACCCTTTTATGAACCTTCTATAGTATCCTGCTAATCCTATGAAGGACCTAATATCGGATACATATTTCGGGGTAGGCCATTCCATAATGGATTTGACTTTTTCAAGGTCTACTACCACCCCTTCCTTAGATATAACATGGCCTAAGTAGTGGATTTGCTTCTGAAAAAAATTGCAATTGCTAAACTTAGCGTAGAGCTCATGCTCCCTTAGTAATTGAAGTACGAGTCTAATATGCTCTTCGTGCTCTTCCCTATTCTTGGAGTATATTAGGATATCATCAATGAAAACAAATACAAATTTATCTAGAAATTTGTTGAGTACATTATTCATCAAGCACATAAAAGTGGCAGGGGAATTGGTTAATCCAAATGGCACCACCACAAATTCGTAGTGACCATACCTCGTCCTGAAGGTTGTTTTGTGGATGTCTTCATCCTTAATCCAGACTTGATGGTAGCTAGATATTAGGTTGATATTTGAGAAGATGGATGCACCTCCCAATTGGTTGAATAGGTCATCGATTCTTCGTAAGGAGTACTTGTTCTTTATGGTTTCCTTATTGAGTTGTATGTAATTTATGCACAGTCGGAGTGTGCCATCTTTCTTTTTCACAAATAGGATAGGCGCTCCCCACGGAGATACACTGGGTTGAATGTAGCCTTTGTCCTTCATCTCCTTTAGTTGTATCTTGAGCTCAACAAGCTTTGGTGTGCTCATTTGTATAGCATTCTAGATGTTGGTACCACTCCCGATGTAATTTTTATTGAGAAGTCAATATCCCTTCTCGGAGGTAGACCTAGTACTTATTCTGGGAATACATCCTTGTATCCTCTTAATATGGGGTGGTCCTCTAGGTTTTGTTTATCTTCATCAATGGATTCAAACACCTTTATTGCATATAAGGAACACCCTTTTCTTCAATACTTCTTCATTTGAAGGGTCAATATTTGTCTCACTAAGACAGGCTTATGAATCCCTTGGAGGGTCATATTTCTCCCTTTTTCATTTACACATTCTAAAGTTTTATGATAATAGTCCATTTTAGTTTTATGAGCAGCCAACCCATCCATACCAATCAATTCATAAGATCCCAAGGGAATTAGGTTAAGGGTCGCTCGGGTGGGCAATCCACCCATGATGAATTGGCAGGCTAGTATAGCCTCTGCCACCTTTCTTTTGGTCCCAGTGGCTAGTTGTACCAACCATGGTTTAACATGTCTAATTGTTTTCAATTTACACTTATCAACAGTCTGAGGGGATACATAACACAAATTAGAACCTGGCTCAATTAAAATAGAAATTGGATGGTTGGCGATCATACCTTCCAGCTCCACTATTGAAGCTTGGTGGTCGGCTTGATTATTGTCCAGGGCCGCATAGATTTGTGGCATGCTCCTAGCCACATCATTGATGGTGGTATCTTCTTGGATATTATAGACCCCCTTACTATTTTTTTGTGTGTGTGGGAAGTCCCTCAATCTATGATTTTCTCCACAACCCCAACATTTTAAGGGTTCCTTCTTTAGGTTATCGGTCTTTATGGGGGTTGTCTGAAAAGGTTTATTTCCACTTTGAGAGGGAAACTTTTGTTGATATACACTTTTAGCAGGAAGGCTCCCCCTAGAATATTTTCCATAGTTCTTAAGTATTGAGGAGTTAAACCTTTTCTTCTGGAATCCCAAACTACTCTTCTTCTTCCAACCCTCGTGGGGTCCTATATTGCTCCCAAACTATTCATAAAAATACCTCGCCTTTCGAATAGCTTCTTCTAAGTTCCTTGGTTCATAGAACTCAATCCTATCCTAGTAGGTCTGAGGTAACCCACTAATGAACTGTTATATTTTTGTTTTTTCATATTTTATGTAGGGTACATACCTCAGTAGTTCAAGGAATTTATTGACGAATTCTTCTGTGGTGAGTTGTCCCAGCCAAAATTTGTAGAATTCCTTAGTTTTCCCATCCATGTATTTTTTTAACAGATACTGCTTTCTGAAGTATTTCTAAAATTATTTCCATGAAAAATCCTTCTCATGGACTCCTTTAACATTCCTAAGGTCTTCCCACCATATAGAATCCTTTCCATTCAGGTTGAATATGGCTATCCAAGCCTTCAGGTTCTCAAATTAGTCGTGGACACTGAAATACTTCTTTAAACCAAGCATCCAATCTTCGGCCTCTTCTCCCTTCTTTATCTCTCCTTCAAAAGAGGGTGGTTTGTCTTTCTTGAACTCTTCAGGACCATGGGTTTTGGAACTCTTTTGTTTCCTTCCTTTCTTCTGAGAATGTGAGCTAGCCCTGCTACTAGAAGACCCTTCGGAGTTGTCATCTTCCTTTCTAAAGGACTCTCCTGATGAGTGTCCCCTGCTTCCAGGTTGGACCTTCTTCATGCTAATTCTCCCAGTGGGGTCACTTATGGAGTCATGTTTTTGGGTCTCAGGTAGACTTAACCTCTCTTCTTGTGTCGACGGTCCACATGACTGGTTGCGGGTTTGTGTTACAGTTTCCTCTGTATGTTGGATAAGCTCTGTAGCAAGACTGCGTTAATTTCTATTTGTTTCTCTTGATCCTTTATGAATCTCTCATTGTCATCCTTGAAACTCTATAGCTCGGCCTTGAGGCTCCTTACAATTTCAACCAGATCTGGAGGGGTTTCCACCGCCCTCCTTTTATCAGATTCCTCATCTCTATTGTGGGAGTCATCCCCCACTTCATGACACATCATCATCCTTTAGTATTGGAGTCTTCCCATGATTCACTAACTATTCGAGTGTTTCCAAAAACACTTATAGTTAGCTAATAGTCTATTAGTTCATGAACAATAAATGGTTTTAATTTCTTAATGCACACACACAGTAGAAGGTTTCATTCCTTTCTTTCATAGAATTTTTAAATCAGATCTTTTTTTTTAAGAAAGAGGTAAGGTAGGGTGTCACTCTTTTGAAAGTACTCCAAATAGAGTTATTTAAGTGACTCGTCCATGAGCCCAAGTAGGCCAAGTGTTGTAACCATGCTCTGATACCATTTTGTCACACACCCACGACGACGAATAAAGTTTTTCTCTTTTCTCAAGAGGTAGAATCTCAAATTCTAAAGCCAAACAATTCTCTAAGATTAGATGGTCTCGTTCTATAGTTAAACACAGAACCTTCCAGTTTCTTAGTCCAGGTTTAAGGGCATATGCGATCTTCCCCTTCGCCTTACGGTGAAAACTTGGAGTGTTGGGAATTAGCTCCTTTTGTGACTCGGTCTATGCAATTAAGTTTCAGGCACAAGTTTCTCTCACGCAGCCATGTGTTGTGACCACCCGCCTACCCAAAAGGTGTTCCGGGACTTCGCATGTCAGGTATTCTACATGTGAGTTACCCTGACTTTCCCAATATCTAAAATCTAACAAGGGCCTAGCGCATGCTAGCTCTTCCCTTATCCTCCTCCGTGTGACCACTACCCACGACCATATGCTTAACCTAAATGACGCATTATGTTTCGCGACTTCGGAAATTACAATGCAAGGCACCCCAACTCCTCCAACTCCTAAGTTTCAAGAGGGCTTAACAATTTTTAGCTCCCTCCTTTGGCCTCTGTCCATGTGACCATTTATTACAACCTGGATCCTAACTCCAATGCATGTCGGAACTTCGCATATTGTGAGTTCTCACGAATTCCCTCTTTGACTTTTCTACCCTGTGAGTCATTGAAATACTGAGATCTCGCCACGTGTCCTCCTTAATGGACGACCATGATCAAATCGTGATTTTGCAAATCATGAGTTCGAACGATTATGCTCTTTGACCTTCTTTCTCTATGAGTCAGCGAAATGTTGAGATCTTTCCACATGTCCTCCTTAATGGATGACCACAATCAAATCGCGATTTCGCATATTACGAGTTTGAATGATTATGCTCTTTGACCTTCTTGCTCTGTGAGTCAGCGAAATGATGAGATCTCACCACGTGTCCTCCTTAATGGACGACCACGATCAAATCGTGATTTCTCATATCATGAATTTGAACAGTTATGCTCTTTGACCTTCTTGCCTTGTGAGTCAGTGAAATGCTGAGGTCTCGCCACGTGTCCTCCTTTATGGACGACCATGATAAAATCAGAACTTGTCTCATGCACCTTTCCCCAAATCTAATGACTGTTGGTTCACGTGCTTCAGATATGATGGATCAGATCTATTTTCCTCCTATGCTCACTTCTCGTTGTCTGAACATTGATTTCAACGGCCCAGATCTTCTCCTCCACAACTGGGTCCTTAGGGGATTTCAAATTCTCATGTACCCCTTGCGTTAATCCATTCATGTCAGAATGAAGGTCCACGACCTTCCTCTATCTAATGGTCCATATCATATCGCAACATCTGGTTTCAAAAGTTTAGGTACGCCAATATACGACTCTTCCATTGTTCAAACTTGTGAAAACTGAAGTAGATGAGGCATTAATTCATATTGTCCTTCTTCAAATTCGATGGTCGTGACAGACCTTGAATCCTCCCAACTGGATTCTCATCTATTTACTTACCAAATGAAAGGGTACTCCCTTTCGGTACCTAAATCTCACTATCCTTCCTGAGCTTTGTCAATTCTAGAGGATTAAGAGCATTGTGCTCCTTCATTTAGTCTAGAATTTAGGTGGTTCTTATTCTCTACTTGCCTCGTAGAGAGCTTGTGAATATCTGCACTACCTCTCCTAAGCTTAATAGAATCCATCCTCGCAATCATTATGGGAATTTGACCTCCGCAATCAGGGAAGTACTCACTCGACTCTAGGACGGGGAAGCAATTCCCCTGGAAGGTGATTTTAAGGAATTTAACTAGAACATAAGGGAAATCAAGCATATGTAGAAGTTCTCAAGGAAGAATGCATACTCTTAATTTAATCATTCAATTCATAAACCATTTATAGACATACAAAAACAAGCATGCATCCATTATTTCCAATTTAGAGTTCAAGGCATAAAAACACTTATTAGAACCATAAAGCGTGAAGCGACTGCTGAGAGTTGTGCTCATTTCCACCCAACCATAGGCTCAGTCAGTCCTAATGGATTTATCACTGGCCACCCCCGAGCTTAGACCACGATTCTCTGAGATTCCATCTCTTAGTTCAAGCTCAGCGGAAGTTAGGGATGAAGGCTACTCTCCTTCTCCCCATACAGAAATAGGTAAGGATGAAGGTAACTCTCCTTCTCCCTATTCCCTGTGATCAAAACTTGCTTGTTCAATTTCGATCCTTCCTTGAACCCAAGAGCTCTACTCCCGTCTCTGCACTTCTTCGCAAGCCACACCCTCTGTCCACCACGCTTCCCTTCTTTCCTCCCTCGGCAACGTTGTGTGTGGCTCGAATCCCCCCATCGGTGGTTAGGTCTGGAAGCCATACCGATGGGCAGTCTGCCCCATCCCTCATTACCTCTTGAGGAGGCCCTTCCCACCTACCAGCCTAATGGGAATTCATTCTTGGTCAGAGGGTTTTTCTGATCTAAGAAACAATTAACTCCAACATGGTACTGGTTTGGTGGAGGTTAACGCAACCACTCTAGGTCCCCTCCACCACCTTTTTTATTAGCAATCATGGTCTCTCTTTCTCTTAACACATCCCCTCTCTCAGAAATCATGCAACACGTAACATTTTCTATTAAAATAATCAAAATTTACATTCATCGACCTTCTACACAAGGTCCATCAAATCAAACATTCACACTTTTAAGTTTTCCATAGTCCCTTGGTCCATATAGTTATATTTACAAACTTGGGGAAACATGGTGTTACAACGTTCCACCAGTTGAAGACCTATTACCTCAATAATTTCTTGAGAACCCTGCTACACCACTTATCCATGATTCCCCCACCCTCCAGAGGAAAATCCTAGTTTGGGAGACAATCCCTCAAGCCATTACTCAAATTCCCTTCTTTTACCCCCCACCTCGAGTCCAAGCATTCCAAGTAGCTACAAACCTTACCCTTCCAAACATGGTGCTTGTCATCCCTATATGGTATCTTCATCCACCTGTGATGGTTCCTCAACCATTTCATCCTCATGAGACAGAGAGAATCCAAATGCAGACTCTAGTATAGGCTCCTTCCGCACCACCCTCACCCCCAACTATTGGCACCACTTCCATTGTCAGGGGTAGACAAAAGAACAAAGAGCACACAAATTCACTTCATCCCCGCGTTAAACCTCCTTGCACACTATGCAAAAGAGAGGGACACCCCACCAATAGATGTCCCACTCTTCCCGAGTTACATAATCTGATCTAACTCCCTCAAGAAACCACATTGCTCGTCACCTCACCAAGTACATCTAGTGCTACTACTGCATTCTCAACCGTAGGAAATAAAGGGTTGTGAACCAAAATCACTTGTGTCATATGTTCAGAATATGTCCATTACACTCATCATTTCCCAACTCTACCTCAATTTTGCCAAACATTAACCACAATACGCCAAACATCTCGATTGCAGCCCTCTTAGCTATCACTTACTGATGCTCACATTACCGACATTTGTTATGTCTCTTTGTCTGTACCGGAGTGGATGAGATGTCCTTGTACTCTCTGTGGCCCACTTGCTCATTTCACATACCGGTGTTATTTGATTGTTTCATACCAAGGTCGTCATTCAACCCCTTTTCAACCTTATCCAACCACCTCACCATTGGTAATGCACTCTCCAAATACTGTCAATATTACCTCCTCTGAACCTGAGTCACTTGCCATCCCTCCATGGTTCACAGTTCGACTGTCTAAGTATATTCCCCCAAATCCTCCCAATTCTATGGTAAATTTCCCACAAGAGATCTTTCCCCCCACCACAGTATATCACCGACAATGTCTTAACATTTGGTTTATGTCAAGCAAGCCATCGCACCCCGCATGCGATATCCTCTGTACGTTATCGCCACTTGAGGACAATCACACTTTGACAGTTCCCCCTGTCACCTCCAAAGATCCCCTATATTCTCACATTTTCTACTACGACAAAGATATCCTGGAGGAACTCACTACCCCCGATTGCCCATGGAATGTGCTACATCACCGAGCGTTTTTTCTCTCACAGGAGGCCTTTCACCCTGCTAGACAAACCTCCATATGCACAATCGAAACCAAGGATTTCATTCATTTTGGGCATATAGACTGGTTCAACAACCCTATCCCTGCCCCATATGATTTTGAAGAAGGAAACATGGCCAATATCTCCCACACCATCAAAATCAACATTTCCATCAAACTAGGAATCATCAAAGAAATCACCATTGGCATCACATTCTCCCCTGAAGAACTCATGGCTTACAAAGCTCTCTTTCAGGAATACCAAGATATTTTTTCCTGGTCATATACGAAGATGCCCAACCTCAATCTTTCTATAATCAAACATTGCATCGACACATGGCTAGATGTCGCCCCAGTTCGTCAAAAGCAACGCCCCCTTAACGCATCCAAAGTTTCCGCTATCAAATCCAAAATTGACAAGTTACGCGCAACTGGTTTCATTTACCCCAATGTGTATACTTCATGGGTCTCCAACCCCATCCCCATTAACAAAAAACAAAGAACGGTTTGCATTTGTACCGACTTTCACGATCTCAACCATGCTTGTCCCAAAGAAAACTTCCCCACCCCTTTCATCAACCAAATTATCGATGATTGTGCCAGCCATGAGGCATTGTCCTTTATGGATAGGTTCTCCAGCTACAATCAAATCCAAATTCATCCAGCATAGCAGTATAAAACCTCTTTTACTACCCCTTGGGGTACCTTTGTTTATCGCATCATGCCTTTTGGACTCAAAAGTGTAGGTGTTACGTTCCAAAATACCATGACCTATGTTTTCGATGATCTTGCTTGCATCATCCTTGATTATTTAGAAGACCTCACTGCTCGATCCAAAAAGTGAACTCAGCATTTAGACGACTTACGCAACATTTTCCAACAATGTCTCCAGTACAATATCCGCTTGAACCCCCTCAAGTGCATATTTTGTGTCACTGTTGGATGTCTTCTTGGGTTCATTGTCTCCCAACACAGCATCATGGTGGACCCCCTCAAGGTCCAAGCTATCACGGAAATTCCCCCACCTAGGAATTTATGCCAACTGCAGAGCTTGCAAGGCAAAGCCAACTTTTTACATCATTTTGTCCCAGACTACACATTTGCGCGCATGGTTTCCTCCGCCTACTGCGTCATGATATCCTATTTCGATGGGATGAACATGCTCAAACATCTTTTGATGATTTAAAAGCCACATTATCCAATGCCCCTTTGATTAGTCCCCCAAACTATGATCGTGATTACATCCTCTTTATGTATTACATCCTCTTCAATCGTTGAATATTTGATGAGGATTTGGGATGATCATTCAAATATCTTGGATAAAGAAGAATATTGAAGTATTGGATAATATTTGTTATCAAATATCTTAGATATTTTGGAGATATCTTTGATTTGCTAATATTTAACAAAAGGTTGGAACCACATGAGAGATTTGTGGATCTAAATTAATTAGTGTTTATCTTAGTTTCAATGCAAGTTTATGTATAAATAAGAGTTCCTTCTCCATTCCAAGGAGAGGACTCTTAAATCATATGTCTAGACTATGATGGAATAAATAAAGTTTCTTGATATCTCCTTTCACATAAATTGTCATTCTCTAGTTATATAAATAGTATTTTTTGATTTAATATCATGATGCTATAGTTTAATTTTCTACCATGAATTCTTAGTAGAAAGAGCTCACTCCATGAGAACATGGTGCCCTTTTACTTATGCAATTATGTTTCATGGTTAGTCTTTAGATTGATGCAAGTGTCGTGTTGTTGGCACAGGGGCAAACCCAGGGTTCAGCTCCAAGAGCACACCAACAAGCCCTAACTACTGGCCCTTTCGGCAACACCTACAAAGCAGATGCAATCTCACCCAAAGAATTTATGAGGGGGTTGTAGGACATAGATGTCTACAACCAAAGGGAATATCAAATGGATCTAACACAAGAACAACACAGCATTCATATATCAGTTATCAACTTAGATCTATTTTGCACATCTACTTATCAGATCTAACACAGTACTGAAATCATAGTATATCAATGACAGATACAAAATACCAATCACACACAACACAAAATATATGTGGTTCACCCTCTCTCTAAGGCTACATCCACAGAACTGTGCTATAATATATTAAGGTAAAGAATATTGTTCTTCTCTGAGCTCTTAGCTAGAAAATCTTCTTTCTTTTGCTCTCTTTATCTTCCCTCCTTGCGCACCTAGCTGCAGGGTTGATCTTCGCACTCAGCTGGAGATCTTACAATACCGAAAGGATCTCACTCTCAGCACTTCTCTCTCTCAATAAAATACTCACTCACATTAACAATACAACTAGATCAATAGCAATATCATACCAACCCAATTTACCAACCCGACCCAGGTCCTTTAGACCTTTATTTATACATTACAATATCTCACCGACAGCCTTAGGCTGAAGCCTAGGTGTCCAAAACCCTAGATACAAAAACCCTAGGTGTCTAAAACCCTAGTTTAACTTGATCCATATTTTTAGGGCTTCGCCAGCCTATCTTTCCTTTCTTCTCGCGCAGTGGTCCAAGGCATCCAATGGTGGATTTTTCCGCTTGCTGAGTTGTCCATGATCCTTCTTCCTTACTTATCTGTCATCCCCAATATCCGCGCCCAACAGCTTTCTTTCTAGGGCTTCACTCCTCTGCTCTTTTTTTCACTTCAACCCAATAACAGTCACTATGTCTTCCACACAGTTTGCATTCTCCCTTTTCTTCCTTGATCTTCACATACTTCCATAACCAAGGGCCAATAGGTGTGTTTTATTTTTTCGCAATGCCATTTAGTTTTTATCCTAACTCACCAAAAATGGAATGATGATTTATGGAAAGAAGGAAAGTATGAAATCATGCAAAGAGATAACTTGGTGATAGCAGGATCCCAATGACATGATTGGTTCCTGAGTACATGGTCATTTTCAAGAATGGATGAGTTAGTTTTTATTACATTCAAGTGTGTTTTGTTTATGCAAGTGTGTTTTCTTTATGCACTCACTCATGAACTTCAATTGAAAATGATTACTTAAAGGTATTGTTGTGTGAACATTATAATATTGGAAGTGAACGATGATTGTAACATGTTATTTGGCATTCTCAATCTCATTAAATAATAGTCTCGGGTATGGATGTATTTTTGTATTTCTTTCAAAGTGTGTTTAATATTTTCCTTTTCTCAAACATAGTTTTATTTCTTATTGCAATGAGTGTTCAAAGTATATAAGTACTACAAATGATCTATTTTTGCACATATGATGTTTGCATTTCACAATTTTACGAACTCCTAGATTGATAATTAAAGTAGCATGATTTAGTCATATAAATCAACTGACATTTTTGGCATCGTTTCCAGGGAAATTTTAAAGGAATTGGAAAGCTTGTAGTATGTTATTTTAGAAAATTAAGGGTTTTTGAATTGGCATTGAAGATATTGTCGACTATTTTCTTTGAACCAATTTTTCAACCAAGTTTTTTTTGCATATAGTTTTTTGCATAATTTTTTCATAGTTTAGAAGAGGATGAGAGCATTGATAGTTTTTTGTATATGATTTATTTTGGTGCTAACATTATAGATACAATGGATTACAAATGATAAGATGAGAGGTAAGAACCCGTGAATCCTCTATAATGGACACTCTATTCCATTGAATCTAAAGTATGTTAGTATTGTATGAATAGATTTAGATAGGTTTCTTAGTAAATTATTTCAACCTTTCTTCACTCATGGTGCAGTAAGAACCACTCCATCCACTAACCCATTGGCAAGAAGATCTACAAGAGAAGGAATGCATATGGAGAAAAAAAAATAAGATTTCAAGAGAAAAAGGGAAGAACAAATGTTCACTAAATGGAAATCAAACCCTTCAAGGTAAGCTTTGCAAATTACAAGTTTGAGTTTCAATAATGGAGTAATGATGTAAATTTATACAAAATCATTTAGCCACCACAAGTTCTCTAAAGGCCATATTTAAGATCTATGTGATGGTTTTGAGACAATTTTGGGGGATAGACTCATTAGATCCTTATAAATACACCTACCAAAAATTTCAAACATCTAACATCTCAGTCTAGGAGAAATCACATGATTTTTATTTTTTTTTGTAGCAAATTGACTTCAAACTATTCTAAAAATAGATTTAGGAAAGTCAATATTTGCGAGGTCAAATGAAAACATATTACAAACCTATTTATAAGGGATATAGCCCTTGGAATCTAGTTTCCAAACCAACTTGAATCACCTCATTTTGATGTCAAATGCAAAAGATAAGCTCAAATTAGTAACTTCTTGTCATGAAATATGCATTGTGACAATCCTATAACATGATTGTTCATTGGCATATTTCACATATCAAATAGTTATATATTCAAAACTTGTTTATAATGGAGAAAGGCCTTTAGGTATAGTTTAATTCGCAACTTTAATCATTCCATTTGGAGGTATGGTGAAAACGTTATGCCACATTTAGTAACTACATGTCTTAAAACCAGCACAGTTAAACTCTTCCTCCTAGGTATGTTCATTAACAATTTTGAGACATCAAATCATCACTTATTTAAAATCTATTTACAAGGGGTATAGCTACATGAGTCTACTTTAATCTCCAAGTGTAATCACATCGATCCGTCCTTTAATGGAAAAGTTATGTTCAAATTAGGGATTGTTGGTCTATGCCGAAATTTGCAAACAACTCCATCAAGCAGGTTGTTCCTGAGCATGTTTGAAGCTTCATTTAAATTTACTTTGAATTCTACTGGATGTATCTCTATGAAACCAATTCAATCTGGATTTGGAATCATTCCAATCGAAAGTGAAACGATAAAGTTATCAACAAAATATTTTTGGGTAGTCTAAGGCATCCATCATTCTTATTTGATAACTAATTGAATCCACTTTCATGTCCAAGTGGAATCACATCAATTCATATCTTGTAACCATAGTGTAGATCCAGTAACACAATTCATTGGTAATCATACGTGTGCTTCCTCAATCAAAATATTCCACTTGGAGGTTGTTATAGATGATAAATACATTCTTTGGTTCCTATAAAATCACCACAAACTCAAACGGGTTTCTTGTGGGGAGAAAGTCAAACCAAAAGTCAATGCGAAAATTTTAAAACTATCAAATCTGCTTTAAGAACACTTTTTTCATGCCATTTTAATGCAACCAAGGCCAAATTAAGAAAAACTGAGACATGGGTTTTGTGCCCAATATAACCATTTAGGTATTCATGCATGCAAAAATATCAAAAAATGCACAAGGAAGGTTGTACAAGCTGTTTTTAAGAAAATTTTCTATGTTTTTACCATTGTGTACAAGAAAGGAAGAATTCAAGTCCTTTTTCACAATAGTGCATTTTTTTCATCAAAATGAAAATTTGTAATTGAGGCAAGATGCAAAATGATTAAACACATCTTCTCCCTTTTAAAGCACTCAATTTTTCCTTAAAACGAGTCGTGGGAGTACATTTGTGTGTTTTTGGGAAACCATGTCAAGTTTGGCACAAAAACTTCGTATTGACTTTGGGAAGGAATGATTGATATGTTTGAGATCTCATCACCATTTGGTAAAATGTAGGATAGTAGGTGTGATCTTCATAAACAACAACAAAGGCATATGGGACGGAGCAATAACACAAAACATACGCATCACTTTGCAATAAAAATTCTATTTGCACCAACGTTTCACTAGATGTCTCTTTTTCTTATTAATAATCAGTTAATTTATGGCATTCAGATCTATAAATTATTTTTTGTTGAAGCAAACATCATCAAGGTTTCTTACCTTGAACAATCAAGTAGAATTGATTATAATTTTACACAGTAAGAGAATTACAGGGTCAATACAAGAAATCTAGCTTAATATATGATGAAGGTTGGATATTCACCCTAGCAAGCATTGTATACAGTAGCATCATCCAATCCTTTATGGTGAGTAAAAGGTCCATTGAGTCTTGTATGGGGATTCATTTGTTTAAACATAGGCACATATTCTGTCAGGAGAATCGATCCAAAATTGTGCTATGAATTTCTACAAGAAGCATTTTATATCCATTTTTTTCTTGTGACTATGATGATATCGATTTTGTAAGTCAATATATGGAGAAAAATATGGAAGAATGTCAATGCTACTACAACAAATCCTAGGGTGGAACCTTTAAAATAAATAAAAAAACACATGGATAACTTAAGTTTGGTGAGTATGTTCGAAAGAGACAAGTACAAATACTTGGGTGCATGCATTCTTTGTCCCATTGGGTTGGTAACCATCTGAGGTATTATGATGTCTCATTTACATGGAACAGAAATCAGATTTCACTTACAATATGAAGCTAGTGAATATTTGGATGAAGATAAATTGAAAGATCTGGTAAAGAAATTAAAGTATGAATTCACTAATTTTCCCTAGGAAAGCAAAGAAGTTGATGTAAAGGTTCCTGCATATGAAGAATCCAAATCCAATGATGAATAGAAACAAAGAGGAAACATGTAATTCTGCAATTCCTATAATAGGCTCCATAAATCCAATAAAAGCTCATTTGTTTGCATATGAGCATCGTTCCATAACAAATTTGGCCACATGGGTTTTGTCCCTCAAGATTATTTGCCAACTATCGAGCAATCCGAGCAATCCCCAACTTCATCACAGAGAGTGTGAGATCCTAGTCAAATCTACAATCAAACCCATTTTTTATATATAGTACAAAAATTGATTTGTTTATGTCCTGCAAACAGTGTATCAAATGACCACGAAAGTTGGAGGATAAATGCACTAAGGTAATATGAATAAACTCAAAATATTTCAAGCAAATCCAATTCATATTCCTTGAGAAATCAACCATTGTCACCTACAACCATTTTGATTATTTCTCAAAATTTGTGCATCGAATGAATGCAATTTTTGGTGGGAATAAGCATATAAACAATACCAACAACCTCACAAAATTTCCCAAGAATCCAGTTGAAAAATTATGAGAAAATGGATGGACAAGTCTACTACAGGAAGTTTGTTACAGGAAATCTAGTAACCATTTATTGGTTTGCATATTAGTGCATCCTTGAACAAAAATCTGCCACATGGTTTTTGTGTGCAGACCTCATGGAATGGTTCGGTACCGATTGAACCAGTTTCAAATTCAATGAGGAGGGTGCTAGCTCATGGTCAAACTCAGAGTTACCAAAATTTGGGTGACTTCATAATAAGATTATTGATGTCAAAGTTGGTTTTCATATCAGTTGTATGGATTCTTGCACACATCATTGGGTTATCATTTTTGTTGCATGCACATGGTAGAGTTTTCAAGTTTCTAATCTTTTCCTATTGGATGAATGGGGGAGATTATTTGTTGCAGTGTAAAAAAGAACAAATCCAAGAAGTAAGCATTGCCACACAAGATCCATCACTTACCAAACTTGTTGTTGTTACACAAGAACCAATCATAAGAAGCTCAATTGAAACTCAAGCCTAATGAGGTAGGTGTTTCCTGTTACAAACCTAGTTATGTGATATTAAATAGAAATAGGAATATAGCGTAAATTACCAACAGAATAATGAATGTAGATAATATCACACCAAAATGATACCTTTATTGAAATGGGAGCAATGTTCACTTTCCTCTGCAAGGGGGCAACCTCTAGCAAAGCAACTCTCTATTACAATAATTCTCAAGACAAAGTTTTCGCATGCCTCCTACTCTTATTTATACTAATTATATCTTCTAAAGAACATTAAGGAGGAACATCATCCTAGAAGCAAAAGCTTCTATTAGGTCTTCTTACATTGACTTGTTCATATTTATTAAATAGGCCCTATTAACTAATCTTGGTCTTTATTTCATGGAAAATATATTATTCTCTCTATGTGAGGGGTTAAGGAGGTTAGGTCCCTAACATGCCCTCCTCCTTAAAAATATCCTTGTCCTCAAGGATTAAGATGAGGAAATTTCTACAGAAGAGTAGTAGACTCCCAAGTGGCATCTTCTGGTCGAGTATCCTTCCATTGAACTAACACTTCCTGTATTGTGCATTGACAAAGACTATTCTCTCATTGGTACGATATGGCTTATGGTTTCAACCCAATGGAACCTTATTCATACAACTCTGGTAGACTATTCTGAGCATGGCACTTGGTTCTAATCACTTTCTTCATGCAAGAGACATGAAAAACAAGATGTAGCTTGGAGTTGTTGGGAAAGGATAACTAATTGTCCATTGGCCCCACACATTTGAGAATAGTATTGTTAGTAAATGAGACACACTTCAACACTAAACCTAGCAAAAGAGAGGAAAAAATATTTAATCAAGAAAGTAAATGACACAAGAAGCACACAATACACAGATATTTTACCCTGGAAACCCAAACCTTGGAAAACCAGCATTCCTTGAGTGCTCTTCTCTCTTCTTGTCTTATTCATTCAGAATAAAAGATTACATGTCTAACCTTGGTCCACACCTAATACACAATCGACATCATATCCTCTTGCTTACACAAGAACAACCTTGTATCCAAATCGTCTTACATCTACATGACCATCAACCTCTACGATTATCAATTGATTCATTCATTCATTAATTCATTATTCTTTACATCCTTACAACACACCTTCTTTATAGGATTTACAGCAGGAAAAAACCTAAATAAAAGGCGCCAAAAATGGTTACAAATCCATGCATATCATTGGCTACAAATCTCGTGAATCTCGGGATTTTGCTACAGTCGACTACCAAGTAGAATTACATGTCAACTATCAAACGACCTTCATTCGTTCTTCAATCGATCGCCACACACCCAGTTGTTGACCTCTTATTATTTGACCTCTTCAACTTGTTGTCAATGTCTTTACCATGTTGAACCACCTCAACCTTCCACTTTGAACTTACCCAGATGACTAACCTCAACCTACAACTTGTTTTCAATCCACCTCGACTTTGTCTTTACCCGGTTGAACCACCTCGACCTTCGACTTCAATTGTTAGTCGATACACCTAACTTTCACTACAAAGAATATAACAACCCAACATTCTCACACTTGTTATATTCTTTGTTGAAACCAGGAGACCTTTGAACTTACGTTCACAGAACCAAGGCAACAATGTCCATTGCCTCTCTCCACCAAGAGAACTTCACAACCCTCACAGAATTGGTCAACGATTCTGCTATGTTTTCCAACATGTCTACTTTCTCTAGAGCACCTTGTTGCTTTCCACCATGTCTCTCATGAAATTGTATCATACATCAATGTGCTTAGTATTCAAATGATAATTTGGGTTCTTTGCTAGAAATATTTCGCTTTGACTGTCTCAACTTATCTTCATAGCTCTTTGCTAAAACCCGATTCCTGAACACAACCTTTGCAACCATACTACTTATTTGCTTCCATGAGTGGTTGTCATGTATTTAGTTTCTATTGTTGATAAGGTTGTTGAGAAAAAGGTATGAAGTACCTTACTCAATCATTTCCGAATCTTACTTGGATAGAGTAAGATAGTTGAGAATGTCACCACATGTTTATAGCCTTAAACAAAAAATCATTTGATTCACGAGTAATAGATACTAGGGACCAATGCTAGTCTTTTTGTTATTATTTCACTGTGCAAAAGAAGAAAGTAAAAAAAAAAAATATGTATTGTGTACAAGAAAAAGAAATAAATGAGATAACAATTAAAAACAATAACAGAATAATACACAAGTGAGACAAAATCAATAATTTGATTTCTTTATTGATTTCAATCTGAATTACAAAAAATAATACTCTTTTCAAATCCCCGCAAGGATATGGACCAATATCAGATTTAGAAGCCTCTAATGGGAACCATACAAAAAGACTCTGACAACAAGAAACGATTGAGACTAAAAATTTGGAGCAACTTTTCCACAAAAGAACCATTTACTGAATTTGCAAATATTATTTATCAGTCATGAAACTTAATCCACAAACAAATCAGAATACACAGACTGCCTAAGATAAATGATCCACATTTCTATAACAAGTTGTTGAAGTATATGACTCAATCTTTGAATCCTGCTACCTTCAATAAGACCTTGTTGTCAACAAGAGGATTAAGATTTATAGAAAACTCAGAACGAATGAAAATGATAATCTCACAAGTATAAGAGCAGACCTTATATCAGAAAATTCTCTCATTTCTCTGCCCTTTGTCTCTTTCTGTGTAATGAGCTTTTATCTCTTCCAAAAGAGGTTTTGGTACTTCCAACTATCTTTTTAATTAAGTGTTAATTAACTTAACACAAATTTGAGACAAGTGATAATAAATAATAAGGGTATATTGAATAATAACTAATAGGTGGGACCCCTTAACTATTTTCTTAACAAAAAGTCATTTGAATTACGATTCCCACCTTGTTACCCCATCATTTAATTGAAATATGCCATCAATGCAATATGTATTTAAAATTTCCCTTGT
>ML787892.1:125534-153021 GCA_009831015.1 Picea engelmannii | reverse complement strand
TATACATATATAGTCAAAAATGTTTTTTCATCCATAAAACATTATGGTTGTCCAAAGAAAAATATATGTATCCATGCTGCCTAAAATAAAACAGAATATCCATCTATAAAACATAATAAAAATTGTCCAAAATTTTCCATAGCAATTAAAATCCATATTTACTATGAGAGGCAATCTACCTCCTCTCACCAATTGTTGTTTTCTCTGATTTATCTGATGACTGAACTTTTGCAACAAAGGGTTGATTTGAACCTTGGGGATGAATTCCTCTAAGGACATGGGACTGTGCATCATTATGATGGGCATGAGAAGTGACCAACCATGAAGACTACTTAGAGGAATTAGAGGGAGAAGCCATTTTCTTTCCTTTATCCATCAGAAGCTAGGGGATGGTGGTCTTCAATTTCTTGTTGGCATAAGAAGATTGGACAGGGGAGATGACATGGTCAACTTGAGAATGTTGATTCAATGGTGGTGGTGGACGTAATGGAAATGAGACAATGGGGAAACCATGGTGATGAATTACAAGTTGTTGGACTATTTCTTGCCACCCATCATTGATGGTTACTTCTAGTTGAAAAGATACATGGACATTTGATAGACTTTGGTGAGGTTGGAAAGGGGGTCTCTCAGACCTAGGGTGAGGTTGCAGGACTCCTTGGCCAACCAAGTTTAAAAACCCATCTTGAAACAACTGATTTAGTTCCTAAGGATCTACATCAAAATGAATGGAAAATTGTGGCCTTCTATGGCCTCTTTCCCAAAGGTTTTTTCTTCCTCTGTTTCCTCCTCTTCCTTGAATTCCCTTGCTGAAGAAACTCATTTCTAAAAGAAAAATTTTAATCAGAATATGAATAACAATTGACCAATCTATCATCAAACACTATGCCTAAAACAAATTGAAATATTGTCTCTTTCAATTCACATACATGAGCATATGAAATCCATTCAACATTTCTCATAAAACAACCATAACCTTTTCCAATCTGAACCATAATGTATTAAAACAGTGAAGTACAATGACATTGGTAGAATGGGAGGAATTGTAAGATTTGTAATGTGATTCCATGACGGGAAAATAAATATGAATATTGTTCTAAAACATGAGTATTTAATCCTGACACATTCCAAACAACCACATAATCCACCTCATTATATACAAGTTACAATAGCTCTGTTTTGACCCTTCATTCAACCTCGTCTCCTTATTCCTTTGAACTCTTTAGAATAATAGAACATGGGGAGAATAGAATGTTTTGGGATAGATGAGGGATTTGTAATGTGCATACAATGAAATAATGAATGGGAAATGGAAATGATGCATGTTCTTTATTACACATTTATTAAATAAAAGACCTCAGCATTAACCTCTGATTATTTTCTTCTATCCTTTTTTTATATGACAATAACTAATTAAAATCAATTTAGCAGAATCAAAATGTATTCACAAAACAATGTCTAACTTATAGACCAACATTTGTTGAAATTTTGTCAAAACAAATTCATCATCCAACGTGACTTTATTATGCATATTTTTGCACGTTGAAATCATTTCTATGCAAACAATCCAACAAAGGAAAAATTGCAAGTTGTAGCCACCAAAATTACTTCCAAATGCATCCACATTCTTCGTTATTGCTGGGTTAGAACGTCAATATAACCACAATCTCCCACATAAACCCAAAAATCCATAATTTTTCACAATTACACTATCAAAACCAAACTCAACATCCCTTTTCTATGTTAGCATGTAAACCCGCTAAGGGTGTGAAACATATCCATGCTGGGTTTCAAAATAAATTATTGCTTGTCAATACCAAAACAAAACAAAAGTAGTGATGTAAATTCGCATAGAGCATCAACCTCCACACATTTTGTTACCACTGGCTAAAATTCCATAAATTTATGCAAAATTCAAGAGTCTAAATGGAGCTACAGCAGAGGAAATGTGGGTATTCCATAAGCAAATAAAACCATAATATTTAATTTTGTACCCATACCAAATTCGTGAGGAAATTGAAATCAATTTTACATCACAACCCATTATTTCCACAAAACGATACAATAGCAACAACATTCCTATTATATCTATAACCCAAAACCAATATTCAGTTTCCAAGCTCACATAGAATGCTATATAAAAACTCATATGGTTTCATCATAACTAGAACCATAGCGAACCCAAATGGAGAATTCCATAAACCAAACAACACTTTGTTTTGAAACCCATCTTTTACAAAGAAGGAGATGCACAAACCCAGGTCACCATCCCATTATCATTTCAAGATTCAACAAAAACCTAAAATTTCCTCACAGTCGTCCATTTGAACAGAGAAGCAAAATACACACAACATGCAAACTTCCAGAGCCAATATACCAATTTAAATCAGGGAAAAACTAAAATATTTGATGCATGGAAAAGCCAAAAGAACCCATACATGTAGAAAATCGCTTAAGAACCTCAAGGAGGAGGCCAAATCCTTTATAAACGCTCGAGAAATCCGAAACAATAGTTAACAACCATGGATGATTTTACGGGCTAAATTTCACTAATGGGTTAATTTTCCATGGTTTTCCCAAAAAATGATTTGTCAATTTCCATTTTTTCTTCAAATGATTCGTCCAAATTCCATAGAATAAAATTATTTTACCTTAAAAACTACAATTTTTTTATAGAAATTATATAAAATCCTTAGAAATTTGAATATTTTTACAAAACTATAGCCAAACATTTTACATTTTGCATATTAAGGACTAGTGATATTAACCCATGTTTCTACATTTAAATATAATTTTCCATCCTTAAAATTAGCCATGTTAACAACAATTCCAAAAATCCTAATGGGAAAAGTATCAAAAGGTGGTATACTTCGAAAAGGAGGAAGAATGATGTGCATCTATTGCACATTGTTTCTTCCATCCACCAACTCCAAACATTTAATGCTTCCAACTAAACATTCCATGGTGGAGTGCATTCATCACATCCCAAACATCAAACATATTCCAAAAAGCTTTTAACTCACATCACTTACCATTGTTTTCCATATAACATCAAACATTCAATGCTACCCCCAAACCAATGATCTTTTTCATCCACCAACTTATATCCATTTTCAATTAGGAGTAATGCCATCATAGAATAGTAACAAACCATGCAAATAATGTGTAACATAAAGCAATATTTATGTTACTTGCACCAAACTTTGAATGTGTTAGTATTTGTATTCGATGATATAACCAAAGCTTTAATATCCTCATATAGTAGCTCA
The DNA here is from genome assembly GCA_009831015.1 of Picea engelmannii. Taxonomy (NCBI): domain Eukaryota; kingdom Viridiplantae; phylum Streptophyta; class Pinopsida; order Pinales; family Pinaceae; genus Picea; species Picea engelmannii. Next base: position 149,752 of record ML787892.1, on the reverse strand, counting down.
ATATCAAGTGCTGAATAAAACCACTTTTTAACCCATATTGCAAGCATAAACAATCATCAAATGTGTAAGCAATAATATCATTAACGAACCCTTTTCTCTTTTGGCGAATTTTATGGATTCGTTCGCAATCATATATGTCAAAAGTATATCAATAAATTTAGACCAGAACCAAAACATTGGAAAAATTCATGTGCCAAATAGAGGGAATCAATTTTCTTTGTTATTTTTAAGGAGTCCCACCTACTAGTTATTATTATCGATAATATAGATAATAGTGTGTTGTAATTATTTGCAGGCATGATTTGTGTTGCATTTTTGTGCATCAACAAACTGGTGAATCCACAGGGAAATATGCTTATAGCATATTTAGAACTCAGAATATTTGGTTTGAATGAACTTAGCAGGGGTGTATAAAAATAGCAAACAGGTAAATAATTGTGCAACAGGGGGGAAAAGATGGAATTGAACAGATGCATGGACTGGGACTTCGTGGAATAACTCATGGAAATGTAGATGTATGAGGGGGGTTGGTCGTGTTTGCACAATAATTGTAGAAAACATATCATGTTGTTGAACTATAATTATTCAATCTTTTCTGCAAACCCTATATGATATGCTCTTGTAAAATCAGAATGGAATGAATAAAGGGAAAGAAGATAGAGGGAAAATACAAAAACATCCTATTAACAAAAAAAATGAAACTAAAGGTATACATCATCATCATTCTAAAGAATAGTGGATCATAATACCTTAGTTGTGTATCAAGATTGGGTATTCACCAACAATATTTATAGAAAATGACTTGACTAATGACGTAACTAATCTAGTTTACTTCATCTCTACAAAATATCATGCAATCAAAGTAGAACAAAAAAAGCGAAAGACAAAACTAAATAAACTAAAAAACTAATTTACCACCCTTTCGTAATGAAAAAAAAAATTATTTTTTTTGTCTGATTTATTTACATTTTTATATATTTTTATTTATATACATGGAAAAGGGATGAAGCAAATTTGGACTCAAGTGGGATGACACCTAGCATAGAGGTATGCATCTTCAGTTTTACATCCAGACTTCATGACTTGAAATACTTTGTGCAAGGAAAGCACATCAGCATGCCAACCAACAGGTGCATAAGGTTGGGGGAAAAGACCTACCAAGACCTAAAATAAATGATCATCGTCCTTTAAAACATGTCAACCAACAAGATGAGTTTTGAACCTAAAATTGAAAGCATTAATTGGATCAAGGACTTCAGATTTATTATTTGAGGCTTGAATGTTAAAGATAGGGTTTATGGGTTCATCACACAACCTAATATTATCACTTGCAATATTCGCATAAAGGATAAGATCATAATATTCCAAGGAAGCATATAAAGGGTTAGAAAATTTAGGAAACCTCTTGAGCTCATTATCATTATCGAAATAAAGAGTGCACATAAGAGGGGCATGCATATTAGTGCCACACTCTTTGGCTTCTCTTGTTGATTTTAACAATGGATTTGAATGAGAACATTCGATTCAAGATTTGCATTAACCTCATAAGGATCCTTAAAAGGAGAATGATCTTGTATATTAATAAAACCAAAAGGATCATCATTAGTTAGATTTGATCATTCATCATCATAACAAGTTTCATCATAAATGGGATTACAAGGGTCAACATCAAATTTCTTTGCATAGTCAACCCCTTCTTGGTATGTATATGAGTAAAATATTTTGGATAAACTGTTGTCTAGAGGTTGGATTTTCCCATTAGATTCAAGAAAGGAGGTATTTTGAATGTGAGAAATGGATTGCTTAGTTAAATCATATTCTAAACCAAGAGTTGGGCTTTGCGGATTATGTTCATTATCAAAGCATATATGTTCAAATTGGATCTCTTTACTGACATATTCATTTGGAAAAACAATATCTTTGGGTTGACATGCATTAAAAAAATATCTTCCACCATATCCTCCAAATAAAAATCATATGAAGATACATCATGCTTTGAATCCTCTTTCTCTTTTCTTTCAGAATAATCATTGGGAAGAGTGATATTAGAGGAAACATCATGTAATTCAATATTGTTTTTCCCACAACATTTGTCCTCTAACAGAATTTTGTCAAATGAGACATGGTATTGCTCCAAAGGAGTTTCAAAAAGAGATTCATCAAAAGGAAAGGCATCAAACAATATCTCATGATCATGGTAACATGGGTAGATTCATAAGAGAAAGATTCACCGTGAACTCCTAAATTTTTTGATAAAATATCATGATATACAACATTATTTTCTTGAACATTTAGGAAGAGGTAAGGGTTTGCATGGTAAGCATGCTTGGATTCTATGAAAAATCTACAATTTGATTGAGCATGGGGACCGCCACAAAAAACACATTGAGGAGGGTTAGGTCGAGAAGGAAAGTCAATAATGAACTTTATAAAAATTTCTTCTCCCACCAAATTAGGATTAGGTGTTATGAACCTATACGAATCTCATGCTTGACCACGAAGAGTAAGAGGAAAAATTTTAGAAGAAGTGTACTCATCTTGGACCCCAACATATTGACAAAAATGGATAAACCTGTTGACATGATCGAGAGAATACTCCCATGTGTAACCTTCAAAAAGAGGACAACCAACCATAGACATATTGGTAATCAAATCTAAATCTGGTTGGTGCATGATGCATTGTTGGTTGAAAGAAAGATGAATATTAAATCAATAATGGAGAAAAACCATTGAACGATCCTCCCCAATATGGTCACCAAATAAATGTTGAGGAAAAGGTATGAAGTACCTTACACAATCACTTTTGAATCTTACTTGGCTAGAGTAAGATAGTTGGGAATGCTACCTAGGGTTTATAGCCTTAAACAAAAAATCATTTGATTCACGAGTAATAAATACTAGGAACCAATGCTGGTCTTTTTCTTATTATTTAACTGTGAAAAAAAAGAAAGGAAAAAAAATATTATTATATGTACTATGTACAAGATAAATCAATAAATGAGATAACAATTAAATAAAAGAGTTGAATAATACAAGTAAGAGAAAATCAGTAATCTGATTTCTTTAATGATTTCATTATGGATTACAAAAAAAATCATCTTTTCAAATCCCTGCAAGCATATGGACCAAGATCATATTTAGAAGCCTTTGATGGGCACCATACAAAAACACTATGCCAACAAGAAATGATTGAGACTAAAAATATGGATCAACTTTGCCATAGAAGCATCATTTACTATCCCAGCAAAACATTATTCATCAGTCGTGGAACTTAATCCACAAACAAACAGAATACACAGATTGCCTAAGATAAATTATCCACCTTTCTATAACAAGTTGTTGAAGTATATGACTTAATCTTTGAATCCTGCTACCTTCAATAAGACCCTATTGTCAACAAGAGAGTTAAGATTTCTAAAAAACTCAGAATGAATGAAAATGATAATCTCACAAGTATAAAAGTAGACCTTATATCAGAAAATTCTCTCCTTGCTCTTCCCTCTATCTTTTTCTTTGTAATGAGCTTTTATCTTTTCCAAAAGAGGTTGTGGTAGTTCCAACTACCTTTTTAGTCAAGTGTTAATTAACTTAGCACAAATTTGAGACAAGTGATAATAAATAATAAGGATATATTAAATAGTAACTAATAGGTTAGACCCCTTAACTATTCTCTTAACAAAAAGTCTTTTTAATTGTGATTCCCTCCTTGTTACACCATCATTTAATTGAAATATGCCATCAATGCAATCTGTATTTAAAATTCCCCTTGTATCTCCCAAAATCATATATATATATATATATATATAAGTCCTTTTAATTGTGATTCCCTCTTTGTTACCCCAACATTTAATTGAAATATGCCATCAACGCAATATGTATTTAAAATTCCCCTTGTATCTCCCAAAATCATATATATATATATATATATATATATATATATATATATATATATATATAGTCAATAATTTTTTGCCATCCATAAAACATGTTGGTTGTCCAAAAAAATATATATGTATCCATGTTGCCCAAAATAAAACAAAATATCCATCCATAAAACATAATACAAACTGTCCAAAAAAATTCATAGAAATTAAAATCCATATTTACTATGAGAGGCAGTTTGCCTCTTCTCACCACTTGTTTTCTCTAATTTATCTGCTGACTAAAATTTTGCAACAAGCCATCAATTTGAAACTTGGGGATGAATTTTGCTAAGGACATGGGACTATGCATCATTATGATAGGCATGAGAAGTGATTGACTCTGAAGAATCCCTAGAAGACTTAGAGGGAGAATCAATTTTATTTCCTTTATCCGTCGGAATTGCAGGGATATCAGTAGTCAATTTCTTGCTGCCGTGAGAAGATTGGACAGGGGATATGACATGGACAACTTGAGAATGTTGATTCAATGATGGTGGAGGAGGTAATATTAATGAGATAGTGGGCCAACCATGGTGATGAATTACAGGTTGTTGGAGACTTTCTTGCCACCCATCATTGATGAGTACTTCTGGTTGTAGAGATACATGGGTGGGAACATGGACATTTGATAGACTTTGGTGAGGTTAGAAAGGGGGTCTCTTAGGCCTAGGGTGAGGTTGTAGGAATCCTTAGCCAAACAGGTTAAAACAACCATCTTGAAATAGTTGATTTAGTTCCTAAGGATGAACATCAAAATGCATGGAAAATCATGGCCTTATATATGGCCTCTTTGTCAAAAGTTGTTTCTGCCTTTGTTTCCTCCTCTTCCTTGACTTCCCCTACTGAAGAAACTCATTTCTAAAAGAAAAATTTTAATCAGAATATGAATAACAATTGACCAATCTATCATCAAACACTTTTCCTAAAACAAATTGAAATATTGGCTCTTTCGATTCACATACAAGAGCATATGCAATCCATTCAACATTCCTCATACAACAACCATAACATTTTCCAATCTGAACGATAATGTATTAGAACAAGAAAGTACAATGAAATTGGGAGAATGAGAGGAATTGTGAGGTATGCAAAGTGATTATGTGATGGGAAAATAAGTATGAATACTATTCTAAACAAAATGAGTATTTAATCCTGACACATTCCAAACATCCACATCATCCACCTCATTATATGCAAGTTAGAATAGTTTTGTTTTGACCCTTCTTTCAACCTCATCTCCTTATTATTTTAAACTCTTTATAATAATATAACATGGGGAGAATAAAAAAAAATGGATAGATGAGCGATTTGTATTGTGCGTAAAATGAAATAATGAACAGGAAATGGAAATGATCCATATTCTTTATTACACATTTATTAAATAGCATACTTCATCATTAACAACTTATTATTATCCTCTATCCTTTTTTTATGCCAATAACTGATTAAAATCAATTTAGCATAATTAAAATGTATTCACGAAACAATGTCTAACTTCCCAACCAACATTTGTCGAAATTCTGTCAAAACAAATTCATCATCCAACACGATTTTATTATGCATCTTTTTGTAGGTCGAAATCATTTCTACGCAAACAATCCAACGAAGGAAAAATTTCAAGATATAGCCACAAAAATTACTTCCAAATGCACCCACATTCTTCGTTATTGTTGGGTTGGAATGCCAATATAACCACAATTTCCCACATAAACCCAAAAACCTAGAACTTGTCAAATTTACACTGTAAAAACCAAACTCAACATCCCTTTTCTCTGTTAGCAAGAAAACCCACAAAGGGTGTGAGACATATCCATGCTAGGTTTCGAAATAAATTATTTATTTTCAAGACCAAAACGAAACAACAGTAGCGATGTAAATTTTCATAGAGCATCAACCTCCACATCTTTTGTTACCACTAGCTAAAATGCCATAAATTTATGCAAAATTCAAGAGTCTAAACGGAGCTGCAATAGAGGAAACGTGGCTATGCCATAAACAACAAAACCCTAATATTTAATTATGTACCCATGCCAAATCCGTGAGGAAATTGAAATCAATTTTACATCATGACCCATCATTTCCACAAAACAATACACTAGTAGCCACATTCATATTATATATGTAACCCACAACCAATATTCAGTTTCCAAGCTCACACATAACGTAATATAAAAACTCATATGGTTTCATCATAACCAGAACCATAGTGAACCCAAATGGAGAATGTCATAAACCAAACAACACTTTGTTTTCAAAACCCATCTTTTACACAGAAGGAGATGCACAAACCCAGGTCACTATTCCATTATCATTTCAAGCTTCAACAAAAACCAAAAATTTCCTCACAGTCTTCCATTTGAACAAAGAAGAAAAATACACACAACATCCACACTTCCAAAGACAATATACCAATTTAAATTAGGGAAGATCTAAAACATTTGATGCATGGAAAAGCCAAAAGAACCCATACCTGTATAAAATTGCTAAAGAACCTCAAGGAGGAGGCCAAATCCTTTACAAACAGTCAAGAAATCTGAAACAATAATTAACAGCAATGCCCAAAATCCTAATGGGAGACATAAGAAAAGGTGGTATACTTCAAAAAGGAGGAAGAATGATGTGCATTTACTGCACATCCTTTCTTCCATCCACCAACTCCACACATTCAATGTTGCCAACTAAACATTCCATGGTGGAGCACATTCATTGCATCCCAAACATCGCACATTCATCGCATCCCAAACATCAAACATATGAAAAATAACTTTTAACTCACATCACTTACCATCATTTTCCATATAACATCAAACATTCAATACTACCCCCAAACCATCAATTTTTTGTATCCACCAACTTATATCCATTTTCGATTAGGAGTAATGCCATCATATAATAGTAACGAACCATGCAAATAATATGTAACATAAAATGAGACATATATTATTTTCACTAAAGTTTGAATGTGTTAAGATTTGTATTTGATGATATCGCAAAAGCTTTAATATCCTCATATAGTAGCTCAATATCAAGTTTCGAATAAAACCACTTTTTTACCCATATTGCAATCATAAACAATCATCAAATTTGTAAGAAATAACATCATTGACAACCCATTTTTTCTTTTGGAGAATTTTATGGATCCATTCGCCAGTCATATATGTCAAAGTGTGTCAATAAATTTAGTCCAAAACCAAAACCTTGGAAAATTCATGTGCCAAGTAAAGGGAATCAATTTTCTTTGTTAGTTTTTAAGGGGTCCCACCTACTGGTTATTATTATCGATAATATAGATAATAGTGTGTTGTAATTCTTTGCAGGCATGACTCATGTTGCACTTTTGTGCGTCAACAAACTGGTGAATCCATAGGAAAATATGCTTATAGAAGATTTAGAACTCAGAATATTTGGTTTGAATGAACTTAGTAGGGGTGTATAACAATAGAAAACAGGTAAATAATTGTGCAACAGGGGGGAAAGATGGAATTGAAAGGATGCATGGACTGGGACTTCATGGAATAAGTCATGGAAAGTGAGATGTATGGGGGGGGTTGGTCGTGTTTGCACAATAATTGTAAAAACCATATCATGCGAGTGAGCTAGAAGTATTCAATCTTTGTTGCAAGCCATATATGATATGCTCTTGTAAAATTAGAATGGAATGAAGAAAGAGAAAGAAGATAGAGGGAAAATAAAAAACCATCCAGAAGAAGATAGAGGGAAAATAAAAAACCATCCAGTTAACAACAAAAATGAAAATGAAGGTATACATCATCATCATTTTAAAAAATAGTGGATCATAGTACCTTAGTTGTGTATCAAGATTGGGTATTGACCAACAATATTTACAAAAAATGACTTGACTAATGACGTAACGGATCCAATTTACTTCATCTCTACAAAATATTATGCAATCAAAGTAGAACAGAAAAAGCGAAAGACAAAACTAAATAAATTAAAAACCAAATTTACCACCCTTTCGTAATAATTTTTTTTGTCTAATTTCTTTAAATGTTTTATATATTTTTATTTACATACATGGAAAAGGGATGCAACAACTTTGGACTCAAGTGGGATGACACTTGGCATAGAAGTATGCATCGTCATTTTTTCATCCAGACTTCACGACTTGAAATACTTTGTGCAAGTAAATCACACTGACATGCCAACCAACAGATGCATATGGTTGGGGAAAAAGACCTACCAAGACCCAAAATAAATTATCATCGTCCTTTAAAACATGCCAACCAAGAAGATGAGTTTTGCACCTAAAATTGAAAGCATTAATTGGATCAAGAACTTCGGATTTATGATTTTAAGCTTGAATATTAAACATAGGGTTTATGGGTTCATCACACAACCTAATGGTATCACTTGCAATCTTCTCATCAATGATAATATCATAATATTCCAAGGAACCATATATAGGGTTAGAAAATGTAGGAAAACCCTTGAGCTCATTATCGTTATCGAAAAAAAGAGTGCATATAAGAGGGGTATGCATATTAGTGCCCACTCTTCGGCTTCTCTTGTTGATTTTAACAATGGATTTGAATGAGCACTATTTGATTCAAGATTTAGATTAACCTCATAAGGATCCTTAAAAGGAGAATGATCTTGTATATTAATAAAACCAAAAGGATATTCATCAAATAGATTTGACCATTCATCATCATAACAAGTTTCATCATAAATGGGATTACAGGGGTCAACATCAACTTTATTTGCATAGTCAACCCCTTCCTGGTATGTATATGAGTGAAAGATTTGGGATAAACAATTGTCTAGAGGTTGAATTTTCCCATTAGATTCAAGAAAGGAGGTATTTTGAATGTGAGAAATGGATTTCTTGGTTAAATAACATTCAAAACAAAGAGTTGGGGTATGCAAATTATGTTCATTATCAAAGCATATATGTTCAAATTGGATCTCTTTACTAACATATTCATTTGGCCAAACAATATATTTGGGTTGACATGCATTAACAAAAATATATTCTACCATATCTTCCAAATAAAAATCATATGAAGATACATCATGCTTTGAATCCTCTTTCTTTTTTCTTTTAGAATATTCATCGGGGAGAGGGATATTAGAGGAAACATCATGTAATTCAATATCATTTTTCCAACAACTTTCATCCTCTAAGAAAATTTTGTCAGATGAGACATGATCTTTCTCCAAAGGAGTTTTGAAAAGAGATTCATCAAAAGGAAAGGCATCGAACAAGATATCATGATCAAGGATAACATGGGTAGATTCATAAGAGAAAGATTCACCACAAACTCCTAAATGTCTTGATAAAATATCATGAGATACAACATTATTTTCTTGAACATTTAGGAAGAGGTAAGGGTTTGCATGGTAAACCTGCTTGGATTCTATGAAAAACATACAAGTCTATTGTGCATGAGGACTACCACAAAAATCGCATTGAGGAGGGTTAGGTCGAGAAGGAAAGTCAGTAATGAACTTTGTAAAAATTGCTTCTCCCACCAAATTAAGATTAGGTTAGTATGAACCTATACCAATATCTTGCTTGACCACAAAGAGTAAGAGGAAAAATATCAGAAGAAGTGTAATCATCTTAGACCCCAACAAATTGACAAAACTGAATAAGCTTGTTGACATGATCGAGAGAAGACTCCCATGCGTAAACTTCAAAAAGAGGCCAAACAACCATGGATAGATTGGTAATCAAATCTAAATCTAGTTGGTGCATGATGCATTGTTGGTTGAAAGAAAGATGAATATTAAATCAATACTAGAGAAAAACCATTGAATAGTCCTCCCCAATATGGTCGCCAAATAAATGTTGAGGAAAAGGTATGAAGTACCTTACTCAATCATTTTTTAATCTTACCTGGCTAGAGTAAGATAGTTGGTAATGTCACTTGGGTTTTATAGCCTTAAACAAAAAAACATTTGAGTCATGAGTAATAAATAATAGGAACCAATGTTGGTATTTTTGTTATTATTTAATTGTGCAAAAGAAGAAAGTAAAAAAAAAAAGAGTATATGTATTGTGTACAAGACAAAACAATAAATGAGATAATAATTAAAAAACATAACAAAATAATACACAAGTGAGACAAAATTAGTAATCTGATTTCTTTATTGATTTCATTTTGAATTACAAAAAATAATCATCTTTTCAAATTCCTGCAAGGATATGGACCAAGATCAAATTTAGAATCCTATGATGGGAACCATACAAAAAGTCTCTGACAACAAGAAAGAATTCGGACTAAAAATCTGGATCAGCTTTGCCATAGAAGCATCATTTACTGACTCTGCAAAATATTGTTTATCAACCATGGAACTTGATCCACAAACAAATCAGAATACACAAACTGCCTAAGATAAATCATCCACCTTTCTATAACAAGTTTCTGAAGTATATGACTCAATATTTGAATTCCACTACCTTCAATAAGACTTTGTTGTCAACAAGAGGGTTAAGATTTGTAAAAAACGCGAAATGAGTGAAAATGATAATATCACAAGTATAAGAGCAGACCTCATATCAGAAAATTCTCTCCTTTCTCTACCCTCTGTATCTTTCTTTTTAATGAGATTTTATCTCTTCCAAAAGAGGTTGTGGTAGTTCCAACTACCTTTTTAGTTAAGTGTTAACTAATTTAACACAAAATTGAGACAAGTGATAATAAATAATAAGGGTATATTAAATAGTAACTAATAGGTGGGACCCCTTAACTATTATCTTAACAAAAACTCCTTTTAATTATGATTCCCTCCTTGTTACCCCATCGTTTAATTGAAATATGTCATCAACGCAATATGTATTTAAAATTTCCCTTGTATCTCCCAAAATCATATATATATATATATATATATATATATATAGTCAAAAATGTTTCGTCATCCATAAAACATGTTGGCTGTCCAAAAATATATATATGTATCCATGCTACCCAAATTAAAAAGAAAATATCCATCTGTAAAAGATAATAAAAACTGTCCAAAATTTGCCATAGCAATTAAAATCCATATTTACTATGAGAATCAGTCTGCCTCTTCTCACCACTTGTTTTCTATGATTTATCTATTGACTAAAAATTTTCAACAATGATTTGAACCCTAGGGATGAATTTCGCTAAGGACATGGGATTGTGCATCATTATGATGGGCATGAGAAGTGACCAACTCTGAAGACTCCTTAGAGGACTTAGAGGGATAATCCATTTTCTTTCCTTTATCTGTCAGAAGCTCGAGGATGGAAGTATTCAATTTCTTGTTGGCATGAGAAGAATGGACAAGGGATATGACATGGTCAAATTGAGCATGTTGATCCAATGGTGGTGGCAGAGGTAATGGTAATGAGATAGTGGGCCAACCATGGTGGTGAATTATAGGTTGTTGGACTATTTCTTGCCACTCATCATTGATGGGTACTTATGGTTGCAAAGATACATGGGAAGGGACATGGACATTTGATAGATTTTGGTGAGATTGGAAAGGGGGTATCTCAGGCCTAGGGTGAGGTTGCAGGACTTATTGGCCAACCAAGTTTAAAAACCCATCTTGAAATAGTTTATTTAGTTCATGAGGATCAACATCAAAATGAAGGGAAAACTATGGCCTTATATGGCCTCTTTGCAAAATGTTGTTTATGCCTTTGTTTCCTCCTCTTCCTTGACTTCCCATGTTGAAGAAACTCGTGTCTAAAAGAAACATTTTAATCAGAATATGAATAGAAATTGACAAATCTATCAGCAAACATTATGACTAAAAAAAATGGAAATATTGGCTCTTTCAATTCACATACAGGAGCATATGCAATCCATTCGACATTCCTCATACAGCAACCATAACATTTTCCAATCTGAACCATAATGTATTAGAACAGGGAAGTACAATGACATTGGGAGAATGGGAGGAATTGTAAGGTATGAAAAGTGATTCCATGATGGGAAAATAAATTTTAATATTGTTCTAAACAAAATGAGTATTTAATCCTGACACATTTCAAATAGCCACATCATCCACCTCATTATCTGCAAGTTACAACAACACCGTTTTGATCCTTCACTCAACCTTGTCTCCTTATTCTTTTAAACTCTTTATAATAATAGAACATGGGGAGAATAAAATGTTTTGGGATAGATGAGGGATTTTTATTGTGTGTAAAACAAAATAATGAACGAGAAATGGAAATTATCCATGTTCTTTATTACACATTTACTAAATAGTAGACCGCATCATTAACCTCTGATTATTATCTTCTATCATTTTTTTATGCCAATAAATCATTAAAATCAATTTAGCGGAATCAAAATGTATTCACAAAACAATGTCTAACTTCCCAACCAACATTTGTCGAAATTCTATCAAAACAAATTCATCATCCAACATGACTTCATTATGCATATTTTTGTAGGTTGAAATTATTTCTGCACAAAAAATCCAACAGAGTAAAATTTGCACGATGTAGCCACCAAAATTACTTCCAAATTCACCCACATTCTTCATTATTGTTGGGTTGGAATGCCAGTATATCCACAATTTCCCACATAAACCCAAAATTCCAGAAATTGTCACAATTACACTGTCAAAACCAAACTCAGAATCCCTTTGCTCTGTTCGCAAGCAAACCTATGAAGGGTGTGAGACATATCCATGCTAGGTTTCAAAATAAATTATTGCTTGTCAAGACCAAAACGAAACAACAGTAGCGATGCAAATTCGCATAGAGCATCAACCTCCTCACCTTTTGTTACCACTGGCTAAAATTCCATAAATTTATGCAAAATTCAAGAGTCTAAACAGAGCTACAACAGAGGAAACGTGGGCATGCCATAAAAAACAAAACCCTACTATTTAATTTTGTAACCTTACTAAATCCATGAGAAAATTGAAATCAATTTTACATCACGACCCATTATTTCCACAAAACGATATGATAGCAGCAACATTCATATTATATCTGTAACCCGCAACCACTATTCAGTTTCCAAACTCACACAAAATGCAATATAAAAACTCATATGGTTTCATCATAACCAGAACCATAGCGAACCCAAATGGAGAATGACATAAACAACACAACACTTTGTTTTGAAACCCATCTTTTATACAGAAGGAGATGCACAAATTAAGGTCGCCATCCCATTATCATTTCAAGCTTCAACAAAAACCCAAAATTTCCTCACAGTTTTCCATTTGAAAAGAGAAGAAAAATACACACAGCATGTAAACTTCCAGAGCCAATATACCAATTTAAATCAGGGCAAAGATAAAATATTTGATGCATGGAAAAGCCAAAAGAACCCATACCTGTAGAAAATCGCTTAAGAACCTCAAGGAGGAGGCCAAATCCTTTACAAACGGTTGAGAAATCCAAAACAATAGTTAACAACAATTCCCAAAATCGTAATGGGAGACATAAAAAAAGGTGGTATACTTCGAAAAGGAGGAAGAATGATGTGCATTTCCTGCACATTGTTTCTTCCATCCACCAACTCCAAACATTCAATGTTTCCAACTAAACATTCCACGGTGGAGAGCATCCCAAAAATCAAACATATGCCAAATAACTTTTAACTCACATCACTTACCATCGTTTTCCATATAACATCAAGCATTCAATGCTACCCCCAAACCATTGATATTTTTCACCCACCAACTTATATCCATTTCTTATTAGGAGTAATGCCATCATATAATAGTAATGAACCATGCAAATAATATGTAACATAAAATGAGAGTTATGTTACTTGCACCAAAGTTTGAATGTGTTAGGATTTTTATTTGATGAAATTGCCAAAGATTTAATATCGCCATATAGTAGCTCAATAACAAGTGTCGAATAAATCCACTTTTTAACCCATATTGCAAGCATAAACAATCATCAAATTTGTAAGCAATAAGATTATTGATTACCCCTTTTCTCTTTTGGCGAATTTTATGGATTCGTTCGCAATTCATATATGTCAAAAGTATGTCAATAAATTTAGACCAGAACCAAAACCTTAGCAAAATTCATGTGCCAAGTAGAGGGAATCAATTTTCTTTAATAGTTTTCAAGGGATCCCACCTACTAGTTATTATTATCGATAATATAAATAATAGTGCATTGCAATTTTTGGCATGAAGGACTCCTGCTGCACTTTTGTGTGTCAACTAAGGCTACAAATTTTTGTCGCTTACTCATCCAGTTGATTGCTCCACCAAACATCTTGAACACATATCCAATGGTCAACCTCCGTCGATCCAGATCTCCATCCCAATCGACGTCGACAAAGCCATGTACACTTAATTCATTGTCACCTCTAGGTTTTCCTTGGTAACATATAGCATAATCTTTTGTGCCACAAAAATACCTGAATACTCTTTTGACAGTTGTCCAATGCTCCTTCCTAGGTATCAACATGTATTTGCTCAATACTCCCACTACATGGGAAATATATGGTCAAGTGGAAACCATCGCATACATTATAATACCAACAAAAATTGCATAGGGAACACATGCCATGTCCTCTATTTCTTCCTGTGTCTTTGGAAACTATTCAATAATTATCCTTGCTCCCAGAGGAATTGGCACCTTTGCAGGTTTGCAATCCTACATGTTAAAACATTTCAAAATTGTTTCAATATAATTTGTTTGGTTCTGTTAGCACTGGAAGTCACCCTCATATTTCATCGAAGGTAAGCCCAGTACCCATTAGAGTTTTACGTCACACGTTGGTTTTAAAGAGGTCAAATGGGCGCAAGCTCAAGACAATATCGTTTTAACTCAGAAAACAGGGACCAACATGCACAAATAGGTGAGGTCTTAATCAACTTTAGTCAGTAATTTGAGCTTAAGTGTGAGCAAAGGGAAGACTTGGTGAGAGAGGTGAACGAGACTACTATGGGCACCAGGCCCTCTAGCATCTCGGAGAAGAAAATCTCAAACTCAAGAGCAATCTTGAGATCAAATTTCAGACACTAAAATATGGTGGAAGCAACATAGTCACAACAACAAAATAGTCAAACCTCCATTACCCTGCAACTACAAAAACTTGACTAGATCATCCATGCTCTAGCCATTCAATGTAAGAAGAGAAAAGATAACACAAGAAAGTGATTAAAAGTGGTGAAGATACTAATGTGATCCAACCTACATCACAACAACATGACTACCCTTGATTGGATCATCCATGCCCGAGTATTCTAACACAGTCATTACAGAGAAATGAAAAGGAAGTTGACTTTCTTTAAACAAGAAGTCTCAAATACAGATACATAACCAGAAGAACCAGAGCTTCATTAAAACTTTATAATACGGAAGCCTAGCTCAACCATCAACCCTAACAAAATATCAAAATGTCTACATATACTCAGAGAAAATCGTCACTACAAGCAAAGGCGTGCTCGAGTCATTGCATTGAAGGATTTACGTCTGCATGTTCTCAAGAAGACTGTGCATCCAGTCTCTGTCAGACGCAAGCTTTTTCGTCTGAACTTGCTCTGTCAGACTGTACATGAAGCTTCCTGTTGGATGCTAGCTCGGATAGTCTTCCAATAGTTTTGAGCTTTCTATTTATGTAGGGAGACGATGTTTCAACCACCTCCTCCAACTTCATTAACTACTTCATCGGGATCAGAACAAACTTGAGTCATGTCCTGAACCTAGAAAATGTGTTGACCGCACTTTGAAACTATTCCACGGAGATCCCCGTTGGATGTTGACCAGGAAGATGGAAGGTGGACATGGAGGAAGATGAGCGGGCGAGGTGAATGGTGCAAACCGACACAGAAAAATGAATGATCAGCGGCCATGTGGAGTGATGCAGTGGGTGGAGAGGTGAATAGGAAAGTGTGGGCACCAATACATGAGAACTGAGGTGTAAAGGTGCTGGGGGGGCTAATGTGGCGAAGGGAGAGAAGTGTGATTGGTTAGGAGGGGGACATGAAAATGATGGTGGAGGTGACATGGAGCGGGAGTATGAGACACATGTCTAGAGGCGAGAGAAAGAGATGTTACAATGGAAAGGGGACAGGCGCGCAAGAGATGTGAGTGGAGGATAGGGGTCGAAGGGAGCGAGGGCGGTAAGCGGAGGTGGTAAGCAGTCTAGCTTGGAGGGGGGGGAGGTGGTAAGCAGTAATGCATGGGCGGGGTTCCGAGTTGATGAGAAAGAAACATGTTGGTGGGGGGTCCGCACTAGAAAACCACCAACTCAGACCCCCCCCTTGTTAAAGGCAGAAGATCAGGGGGGTATGATATGGATTGTGGGCCGTAGATCTGAGTGCGCTATGCTCAGTCGCCCAAATATGTGTGTGTCTATGCACAATGCACCGAGAGGTTAAATTACCCCTCCCAGCCTTGGATATAACACATTTTGTGGGTTTTTAGCCCGATTTACTTCATTTTTTTCACCAAGGCGTCAATTCCTAATGGAAAAACACCCTTTTACAAACATATGTGCTAACATTAGGCTCAATGGGGGATGTGAGGCTCTAAGAAATTCAATAGTTTCAGTGCCTTAGTGTTGGGCTGTGGAGTCAGCTATTAAAAAGAAAAATGATATTTACAATCGAATGAAAAAACTGCTCATGGCTCAAAAAAAGAACCCTTTCAGAAAATGCCCATTTACAGGGCCACCAAAAACTTCAACTCCCCCCAAATTCTGCAACTTGTAAGTATTATTTTGAAATGTTTTAGAGATTTTGAAGGGCCCAATCCACATGGCTTCGAATTTACCATGCTTGCCTTTATCCTTCTTGGGTGCATCCCATTTAACTACCAAATCTCCCAGCCAAAAATTATTTTTCCTTACTTTCCTGTCAAAGGCCTATTTGATCCTTTGTTGATGTTGATGTGCTTTGTCCAGTAACTACTCTCTAACATGTTGCACTTCTACCAGCTGTTGTATCCTTCTGATCATATCATCAGGCTCTCCTTGGAATTCCTGGAAGAATTTTGCCACGGGCAAGGCGAGATGAAAAGGAAAAATGGCCTCAACTCCATACACTAGCTAGAAAGGAGAGACACCAAGAGACCTCTTTTTCATCGTTATGTCATCCCACAAAGAAAACTTGAGCTTTGAATCCCATGCTTTTTTGTTGTCCTCTAGCAGTCTTTTGATGATCTTTATAAGTCTCTTGTTAGAGGACTCAGCCGGTCCATTACCTTGGGGATAGTAAGGAGTTGAGTGAATCAATGAAATTCCAAACTGTTCACGGAACTAGATCAGTGGTTCAGCCTTGAAGGATGCAGCGTTATCAGTGACAATTCTTTTCGAACAACCAAACCTCACTATAATATCCTCAATAAAACCAATGATTACCTTGTGAAAAGAACTCCTTGTGGGGATAGCTTCTATCCACTTGGTAAAGTAATCAGTGGCAGTTAAGATCCACCTGTGTTGACCACTTGAAGCTGGATTAATTTCCCCAATAAAATCTAGGCCCCACTGCTGAAAGGGTCCTGAAGATACCACGGGCTTCAATGGAAAAGACTTGAGCTGCTACCTCCCAAAGAATTTTTGACATTTAACACAAGCCCCGATCTTTGCATAGACATCAAAGAATAGACTAGGCCAAAAATATCTAGCCCTGATAATTTTATAGGATGTGGTTCTCCAAAAGTGATGCCCCCCACATAGACTGTTATGAAAATCAAACATAATCTTTTGGGCCTCTTGTGGGTCTAGACACCTCAAAAGTATTCCCAGAGGGTCTTTCCTATACAAGACCTAATCAATAAGGAAATATTTAATTGGTTTGAGCTTCAAAGCTATTGCCTTGTTCTTCTGCATGCCATCATGAGGCTGCAGCTTTTGTAGAAAATATATAATGTCCTTGTACAACTTAGCCTGTTGATTTTCTGAGTAAGTGTCGATGAAATTAACCCCAAAATATTTGCAATTAGATTCAGTTAGTAGCCTGGTTAAACCTTAACCTTTAACCAATTTGGTGGGCTTTATCTCCAAATCAAATTCAAGGATTTTGGAAATCCACTTGCTCCTCCTTCCTTCCATGTCAGGTTGAGAGAGAACCTCCCTCACAGAAGCTGAAGGGACATATGCAATGACCTTTGAATGCAGAACACGGATCCTGAAAACCTTGAGGGATTTCACCAGGGCATAGGCCTATTTTTCCATGATGTCATACTTCAGTTCAACATCTCTCAATGCCTTTCTAAAAAAGGCAATGGGCTAATCCAATCCTTCAACGTTCTTCTGCAATAAAACAACTGCAATTGTATCAAATGAAGAAAAGGAAAAAATCAAAAAATATTTTGAAAAATCAGGACTAATAAGCACAGGTGCTTCAGACAAGGCCTTCTTTATTTGATCAAAATAATTTTGAACTTCAGCAATCAATTTAACTTCATTCCCCTTCCTCAACATGGTTGTAATATATTTTACCATTTCGGAAAATTTTGAAACAAACCTTCTCAGAAAATTAATTTTCCCCAAGAAAGACTGAACTTATTTCTTGGATCTATGGAGTGACAAGGTTTGGATAGCTTCTACCCTGTTGGGATCAATCCTTACTACCTCAACTAATACTATGTGCCCCAGTAATTTTCCCTCCTTCATGGAAAACAATGACTTCTTAGGATTTAGGGAGAGACCAAATTTTCTGCATTTCAAGAAAACCTTTCTTAGATGGTAACAATGCTCTTTATCAGATATGGAGAAAATGGTTATGTCATCCAAGTAGATGACTACAAATTTATATTTTTCTCCAATGAAGGCGATGTCCATAGCTCGCTGGAAGGTTTCCCCTACATTCATCAATCCAAAGGGCATTTTAGCATACATGAATGTACCCCAAGGAGTGGTGAATGTTGTCTTCTCTCTGTCTTTAGGAAAGACAAAGATCTTATTGTAGCCAGAAAATCCATCAATCATGGACATCCTTGATGCATTTGTCACCCTCTGTAATATGTGTTCCATTTTGGGCAAGGGGTAATTATCCTTTCTGGAGCTTCTGTTTAGGTTTTGGAAATCGACACAGTCTAATTTCTCCACTCTTCTTCCTTACCAGAACCAGGTTGGCCACCCATTCAGAATACCTCAAAGGAACAATAATCTGGGTATTCAAAAGCTTCTTTACCTCCCTCTCCATAATAGGCAATATCATAGGATTTATTTGTCTCAATTTCTGCCTAATGGTTTGGCCTCTTCCTTCAATGGGATCTTATGCTCAATGATACTTGTGTCATATGTTCTGAGATCTTCATATGTCTAGGAAAACACATCAACAAACTCTTTTAATAGCTCATCATATTCTTCCCTCTTCTCTCTTGACAGGTTGCTTGACAGCTTGACAAATTTTGGATCTTCCTCTATGCCAATATTTCACTCAGCATCATCAGTTGAAACTTTGCCCTTTACTGCCACATCATTTCTATCAAATAGTATTTCTAGAGGGACTAGTCCTTTTGGAATATGATTGCTAGGCAATTGAACAATATGATGATTAGCAATCTTGTTCAGAAAAACATCAGTATGAAGACTACTTTCATAATCATGATCTTGATCAATATGCAAAGCAGAAAACTCATCAATAGTCTCAAGGAATATTTTGATCTCAAGATCATCCTCAAACACCTTCCAATGCTTGACATTGTCAGGTATAGAGGGTCTATATTTTACTTCTATATCATACCTGAGCTTAGGTGGCGGAGGAACTCTGAAATTGCTTGTTGAAACAACCAAAGAATCAACCATTATATTCTCCTCTCTTGGAATGAATGAAATGTTGAAAGCTAGGAAAAAACTGTCAATTAAGTCCCATACTTCATTTCTATAAGTTCTCAGCCTAGGATGCTTAGCTTGATAAATATTTATGATCTGATTAACAATTAAATTAGCATCCCCAAATATTGATATCTCCTTAATCCCCATGTCTTTTGTAGCCCTTAAACCTAAAACAAGAGCTTCATACTCTGCCACATTATTGGTAGTCTCAAATTCTATCTTGTAGAACAAAGGTATGTTCTCTTGAGTTGGTGAAACAAATACCAATCCAGCACCAGCACCCTCCCTAGAAGAGGCTCCATTAAAGAACATTTTCTAGACAGAGGTGATGGGAGGAGAATCTGCACAGGAAGTAATGGACTACTTTCTTATTTCAAGGGGAAGTTCAGGAGCATCTGTGAGATGCAATAAAATAGATCCCAAATCGGTGTCAAGTGCAAAGATAGGATGGTTGGTGGGGTTTTCTTCGTCACTGATAATGTAGGCCAAATGAGATTCCCTATACAGTCTTCTATGCTCTCCCCCAAGCACAGGAATGGTAGCATAAGTGAGGTCCATCTACAAGTTTCCCCCAAGTCTTTGTATCCAAGACCTTGACAACAACATGCCAAACATGGGGGGAACATCAGCTACCACAATATCCATGACCACACTTTTCATGGGCAGCTGAAACAAGGTCAAAACCAGATCTTTGATGACCCTAAGACATTGCACCTTCCTAGATTCAAAAGAATATAATTCATGGTAAGTCTTTGTGATTTCTAATCCAAGTTCATCCATGATAGTTTTGGGCATCAGGTTATGAGATGCCCATGAGTCCATCAAACAGTTATGCAACACCTTATCATGTATGTTTAGTGAGGTATAGAAGGGAGGGGATGAGTCATATCTATCTTCTACCAAAGGACCTAAGATAATTTTTGGCTTTTCATAGTGGAGGTTGATTGAGTCTGTGGAATGAGATGAAGGCTCGAACTACAATATTTTAGATAGGATCCTTTTTAAATCTTCATGCTTGACCATCTCTGAAAGGGGTACATGAATTCTATTTTTTTGGATTTCATGCTCAAAGATAAAAGAGGAAAGGGGCTTTAGAACTTCTTTAACTTCCAGGACAGAACTTTTAACCACTGGTGCGGGGTTTTGTGCCTTCTTTTCCTTGATGTTGTCTACTACATTTTTAGCAGGCTTCTTTGCTATGGTAGGTTGATCAAGAATGTCAGACTTCCCTTCTTTCTTCTTAGACCCGAGGTTATATTTATTTGGACTGCTATTGGTATTTTCCCCCTTACTCAGCTCATTTAGTTGGTTGTCCATGAGAGACTCCTCATATGCAGATTGGGTCAAATGGGGAAATGGGGAGGTGTCACCCAGGAAGAGGATTTCAGGGTCGGCTTCTTCCTCCTCTTCTTCTGCATCAGTAACCAGGTGATTTTGAAAAGGGGCTTGGATTTTTTTATCATTCTTATCTCTTCTTCTAGTATCTCTTGGAAGGATCTGAGGAGTATTATTTGGTCTTCTAAAGTTACTTCTTCTATCAGCATTTTGGGCACTCTTATAACCTTGCTTCCCTTCTAATTTATTCTTCTCCATCTCTGCAGAAAGAGACTTTACCAGCTTGGTCAATTCATATACTTGAGGGTGGAACACAGAGGAACGAGAGGTTGAGGCTTCAAAACTCCCCTTTCCTCTGTCTCTATCAGCATTACTCCTAATTCTGGCAATTGCCAATATGTTGGATTCCACTTCCAGGGATGCATCTTACATATGAGCCAAAGAAGTAACTCTTCTCTCTCTTAACAGGAGGCAAAAATTAGGGTCGAAAGCACTAGCATAAGTAATTTTGGCAGAGGCTTCTGTAGGTTTTATCTCAGCAGGGATCGTATTGTACATTTTATTGAATCTTTTGGAGAAGTTGGAGACAAATTCTCCCTCTTTTCTCTTTAGGGACCCGAACTCTGTGATATAATACATAGAGTCATTTTATCCCCCCACTGTCTCAAGAAAACATCATCTAAATCCTCAATCCCAGCAATGGATCCAGGAGTCAATCCCCTAAACCATTTCCTAGCCTCACCATCGAGGCTCTGGACAAAGACTCTCATCCACACATCCTCATTTTCAATGTTTAGATTGTTTGCATAACTGTAGAAGGCAGTAAGGTGTTATTTAGCAGTTATGTCTTCTTCTCCTGTGAATTTGGGCATGTATTTTAGGTAATCTCCAGCAGGGAGAGAATTCATTGTCTAAGGTAAGATTAGAGGGGCATATCTTGTAGCCACTATGGCATCCATCCTATTTCTATGAGGGTTAGCACCTGCCATTGGATGGTGAACTGGAGGAGAACCAGGAGGGGATGGAGTTCGGACAGGTGAGAGTGGAACTGTTCCTCTGGGAGAAAAGGGGAGCGACTGAATGTTGGGGGAAAAGGTCACAGGGCTTGAGGGAGAAGAGGTTTCTCCTTCTGTAAATGTTGCAGTTTTAATAGGAGGAGGACTGGTAAATCCCGGGGTGGGAAAGTCTTCCAAGGTCCTAGGTCTAGACCACTATGAAACTTCAAGGGAGACAGGGGTGTCAAAACTTTCCAAACCAAGACCAGGAGGAGTGAAAACAGTAGGAAAGCTTCCAAAATTTAAATTTCTGGAGACTCCAATAGATGGTATAATAGGAGAATGAGAAGCAACTTCTGGAGTTTTTAAAGAATGTTTTTGAAAATTACCAGAATCACCTAGTTCAACAGCTGAAGTACCTTCCTGAGGTGTCTTTCATTTTCTGATAATTTTCTTAGTGTCATCTTCAAGTGTTACTAGAGGCAATTGTGGAGTAGACCTCGTATGTCTACCCCTGGAAGCCACAACTGAAATGGTGGAGTGGAAATAATGGAGTCACCACAGTGGAGTCGCCAGGTGCAAGCTGCAATCTTCAATGGTTCTAATGCCTGATGCACCTTCAGAATCATAAGCTCTTTGTTGTTCTGTCCCAGGGAATGTTTTTTATTCATCCTCGACAACGATGCCAGAAATGTTAGCACTGGAAGTCACCCTCAGATTGCATTGAAGGTAAGCCCAGTACCCATCAGAATTTTACGTCACAGGTTGGTTTTAAAGAGGTCAAATGGGCACAAGCTCAAGACAATGTCATTTTAACTCAGAAAATAGGGACCGTCATGTACAAACAGGTGAGGTCTTGATCAACTTCAATCGGTAATTTGAGCTTAAGTGTGAGCAGAGGGAAGACTTGGTGAGAGAGGTGAATGAGACTACTATGGGCACCAGGCCCTCCAGCAACTCAGAGAGGAAAAGCTCAAACTTAAGAGAAATCTTGAGATCAAACTTCAAACATTGAAATATGGTGCAAGAAACACAGTCACAATAGCAGAATAGTCAAACCTCCATTACCGTGCAACTGCAACAACTCGACTAGATCATCCATGCTCAATCCATTCAATGTAAGAAGAGAAAAGATAACACAAGAAACTGATTAAAACTAGTGAAAATACTACTGTGATAAAACCTGCATCACAACAGCATGACTACCCTCGACTAGATCATCCATGGCCGAGTGTTCTAACACAGTGGTTACAGAGAAATGAAAAGGAAACCGACTTTCATTAAATAAGAAGTCTCAAATACATATACATAACCAGAAGAACCAAAGCTTCATTAAAACTTTACAATACGGGATCCTAGCTCAACCATCGACCCTAACAAAATATCAAAAATGTCTACATATACTCAGAGAAAATCACCACTACAAGCAGAGGCATGCTCGAGTCATTATATTGAAGGCTTTACGTCTACAAGTTCTCAGACAAACTATGCATGTAGTCTCTGTCAGACGCAAGCTTTTTCATCTGAACTTGCTCTCTCAGACTGTGCATGTAGCTTCCTGTTGGACGCTAACTCGAACAGTCTGCCAGTAGTTTCAAGATTTCTATTTATGGAGGGAGACGATGTTTCAACCACCTCCTCCAACTTCATTAATTGCTTCTTCGGGATCTGAATGGGACTGAGTCATCTCCTGCACCTGGAAAACATGTTGACTGCAATCTGAAACTATGCCACTGAGATCCCTGTTGGATGTTGATCGAGAAGATGGCAGGTGGACGTGGAGGAAGATGAGCGCGTGAGGTGAATGGTGCAAACCAGAATGGAACAACGAATGATCGATGGTCATGTGGAGTGATGCATATGGTGGAGTGGTGACTGGGAAAGCGTGGGCACCAGTACATGAGAACTGAGGTTTAAAGGTGCGGGGGGGGGTGATGTGGCGAAGGGAGAGGAGTGTGATTGGTCAAGAAAGGGACACGAAAATGATGGTGGAGGTGACATGGAGCAAGAGTATGAGACACATGTCGAGAGGCGAGAGGAAGAGATGTGACAATGGAAAAAGGACAGGCACGTTGGAGATGTGAGTGGAGGACAAGTGTCAAAGGGAGCGAGGGCGGTAAGCAGTCTAGCTCGGAGGGGGGGAGGAAGTGGTAAGTGATAATGCGTCGAGGGTGTCCAAGTTGATGAGAAAGTGACACGTTGGTGGGTGGCCTGCGCCAGAAAACCACCAACTTGGACCCCCCCCCCCCCCC
>ML787892.1:104076-121424 GCA_009831015.1 Picea engelmannii | reverse complement strand
AAGACTTCTTTGGAAGTGAAATTTAGGCCCCTGGCTGCACCTCAAACGCCCATACACATCACCATTTCTTCCCTTTCAAAATCCGAACCCCGCAGTACCCACCGTTTTTGGAGTAAATAGTGAGTACCAAGTGAAAAGGCCAATGAATCTTCATGTGTGCCGAGATATATGTGATATATGTGGTACTTATATATATATATATATATATCAATGTAAGGTTCGTATACCTGTCGTTATTTAAGTATAATAAAATAAAATAATAGTTGTATTGAATCCACAGCATGCGTCGAGATGAAGTCCTTATCAGTCGCGGCAATAAGACATATATTTGAACAACCAATCATAATTTAGAAAAATGTTTTAAAATAATTTAAAAAATTAAAAAAAATTAAATTGTAATGTTATACCTTTAAAAATGCCCAAAATTATTTTGGTCAAACCCCAGTTAATAGACTATCAATAACATATCCAATACTATATACCACGGCAAGGTATAATAACCAATATCCCTTCACATTATTTTGAATGATCTAAAAAAAACCAATTTCATAAAACATTTAGATTATACATTGTAAAACGCTTAAACTTATATTTAAGGTTAACACTCAAAATTTGTAATATAAAAATAAAACTTATATTTAAGTTTAACCCTTGAAAACATTGTGAAAAAAAAAACTTATATTTGGGGCAAATTTTGCACGGCGAGAAAGCGAAGAATCTGAAGTGGCGCGCTCGGTGCGAGATCGTGGAAGGGATAGCCCCTTTGTTGGCTTATCTCCATCACGACTGCAGTCCGCCTATCATTCATTGCGGCATATTGTGTAATAAAGTGCTACTGGATTCAACATTTCAAGCGTGTGTGTCCGACTTCGGCATGGCCAAACTCCTACACAACGACAATTCCAGGTGCAGTAAAGTTGCAAGCTCCTTTGGATATATGGCACCTGGTAATGATAATCATCTTTTAACTTTATTTTTTATTATTAAAACAAGAAATATATTGTATTCACCATATAGAAAGAAGGGTTTGAATGTGTGCAAAATTAGCTTATACGATGAAGGCCACTGATACATTGATAATATCACTTGGCAGGAGCATAGGATATTAAATCAACTGAAATTCAATCTTACCGTTCCCAATCCATATGTATTCCTTGTCAGGTTTCAGAAGGCAGTTGGTTCTGACAAAGTGGTAAAGGGATGAACCCCACTGTTTCTTTTGTATTGTCAGAATGACTCTCTAATGTATTGATCAAATTGACTTCCAAAATTGCTCTGGAAAATTGAGACTTCTTTGTGGTTTAAATATCTTTTCTTCATTGTATTTCCTAATAATCCTCTCCTGTACTGCTAAGAAATCAAATTTATTATCACAATGGTTCATATGGAAAATCTATCATTCTACTTGCTTGAACTGTGTTTGCTTCATTACAAAATGATCAAATACAGTCCTTCAATGCTCGTTGTTGCTGCTGTCTACACTGCTCGGTGCACTTTGAAGAAGGATCCATGTTGGAGTAACACACTTACTCTTCACACAGGCTACTCTAAAGCAAACCTCAACATCATAGGCATCATGTTTTTAGTGAGTTTATCCTTTTAAAGGTTGCTTACTCCTAAACATCATAGGCATTTTCATGAATTATGCAATATGTAGATTATATAGCCAAAAGATAGTTGATTGGCTATAGCCAAAACATTGTGTACTGATCAACTATTTGTCGGCACTAATCTACTCACATCCTGTCTGAATTGTATCTAATTCTAGATATGGAAAAGATTGACTACTGTGCACATCAAACTGTCTGTGGTGTGTGCACATTTAGTTAACTCTGTACATTGTTAAGGGATGACATTTGATTGATGCACAAAATAATGATGTTCTAATCTTGTCCCTCGTTAATTGTAATCATTCACAGAAAACTGAATTGTTTCCATTAATCTATCAACCGTATCAAGATTTTAACTACAAATTTATGAATAGTCTTACCAGACTCTTTATGAATAGTCTTATGCATTATCGTCTTTTTAGTGATAATATCAATGGAGCTTTTGTATCTTGCTCTTGCCAGTGCAAAGATATTTTTTCCTCCTTACAATGCACAAAGTCCTTTTGTTTTAAAGGTCTTTTGTGGTATTGGTATTGGTATTTTATTTTTTGTTACGAAATATTTGCCCTGAGATTCGGATTCTAAATTGAATCATCATATTTTCCCTGAGATTTGGATTCTGAATTGAATCATCGTCTTTGCCCTGAAATTTGGATTCTGAATTTAATCAATGATGAGTCACATGCAAAAAGGAAATTCAACATTCTAATGCCTTTGAAAAATTTTCAATAAGGATTCCTTTAAGACTCGTCTAACAAATCTTCAAAGTTTGTTTTTCTGATATTTTTGTAACAAAAAGGCTAAAGCGATTAGAGACAAAGATTCCAAAGGATATAAGAGATTTGTCTTGAATGCAACGCGACAAGCCATTAGTACCACATAGTTATGTAAATTGTTTTGCTTAGACACATTACGTACTCCACTGTTGATAATAGTAAGTATTTCTCAACTAATTCGGCAGGGACTACGTTGCCATACAACCCTTATTTTAAAAACCAATTGATGTGACATTAAAATAATATTTTATATTTATTAAAAAAAAGGGTTTGGTTATTTTATAAATGTGTGGGTCTCATCTTCTAATCTCAACTCAAGCTCCAAATACTCCATGCACCAAATGAATCCACCGCCAACAAGTCCAAGCTTCAACCATCGTGCTTCACGCATATGATTGATTTCCATATTTCAACATACATAAATCCTTTGAAATAAATAGAATGCATAAATATAAGCTCAAGCATCAAGGATATCAAATAACTTTTTATTATAACGCATACCAAGTCACGAGACATCACACAAGAAGGCGCTAAGAGGAGATCCCACAAGGAGCCAACGTATTACACTACGCGTCCGGATAAGATCGAATTAAAAGCGACTCAAACAACATCATCCGACCGTCCATATCACACGCAGATCGAAGATAGTCAGGTACTTCGGGTCTTCTAATTTGCGTAATGTTTAATCATGCCCCAAGATGCTGGTGGTTGCAATTCTGCAATTGTTCATCATTCCAAATTCCAGGTTTCACTGCAGGATTTCGGCCACCGAGTGAATTCATTTGCAATTCCTCATCTTCGCACAAATCCCTAAGGCCCAAAGTTAGGGTTTCTCGTGCTCTCAAGTCCTGGTTCCATAATCATTATTCTGTGAACAAGTTTCCTCTTGGTCATATTGGATATACAATGCAGGTTTGTGATTCTTCCATGGCTGAAAGGATCAATAGTCATTTTCTTTCTCACATGGCTTCTAGTTAGTACTGGACATCATCACTTTCGGGTCAGTATTTGGTTGCTTTGTATTCCATCATGCTCTTTCTTTTTAGAGTTTGCAGAGGAAGGCAATCATGGGCAGTATGCCTACCATTCGCCCTTAGCCTGGTATTAGATCCAAGGATATCAATTCCTGTCAGAGAAACCAAGTGGAATATGTGATGCATATGATAGAGCCACACAATGGTTTCGAAGAGTTATGAAAAGGAGGGAGAGCCCAGGGGCCCAGCATTCATGCCAAGCGTCAACCGCAAAAATGCCAAGAGGCCAAAAATATGATGTAATTAACTTTCTATTTATCTTCAGCACTTTGGCTTTTATCAGATCTTTTAATATTCTTCAATTGTATATCCAACCAAGGAATACAAGGTTTCCATTGATAAATACAAGCCTCAAATCTCAGTTTTGAAGGAGATCGATAGGAATTAGATAGCAATGGGATTTCGACAGTGGTGTTGAGCAGCAGAATTCGGGATGAGATTCCTGAAAAATAGAGAAGTATTAAAAAAATTCGAGACATGGGTATTTTGGGGAACGACCCCAATTAATTGATCCATGAGCA
The DNA here is from genome assembly GCA_009831015.1 of Picea engelmannii. Lineage (NCBI taxonomy): Eukaryota > Viridiplantae > Streptophyta > Pinopsida > Pinales > Pinaceae > Picea > Picea engelmannii. Next base: position 117,483 of record ML787892.1, on the reverse strand, counting down.
AAATTGTAAAATTTCGAGGGGTTTTAGAAATATTGTTGTTTTTCTGAAGTGAATGCGTCCATATTTAGGGAATGGACAGATCTAGCATTGTTTTTCATCAACTCTGTCAAATCATGCAGGAACAAATACAAAAGGAGAGTGTGGTTGTGGTGATTGTCATGCTCATATGGGTGTAGCTTTGTGTTTTGATTGTCAGAAAAGCAGAGTGCCATTTGTACAGCATATAGACTGCCCCACTATTGGTGCTATCATTTGCCAAAATATGTCATGAAGGCTGGTGTAGTCATTTCATTCCCTGCCATATATTTTAAAACAAAATGTTTATCATCTAAAGGATATCCATGCTGGGAGGACGCCCCAATTTTAAATCTGTATTTAATGTGATGCATAATGTTTAAATTTTTCTCTTGATTCATTATAGATATCAGTTTATGTCATGGGACTACAGCATGAAGATGGATCTTTTTGCAGATGATGAATGGGGGCAGATTGACACACAGTTTTCATACATTGCAGTTTCTTTGGACACGAAATGCAGGCAAGAATACTCCTCTAGGAGCCATATCACAGGTGTCGTAAGTGGCGATGGGGTTGATAATGAGCATGGATTTGTGTATTTATGGATCTGATTTGGTGACAAATGCACCATTTCCAAGAGTTATTTCATTATTGAAACATGTAACCCAGCTCTATGTAAGTGTGGATGCAGCAACAAAGGAAAGATTGAAGGCCATTGATAGGCCTTTGTTTGAAGAGTTATGGGAGCATTTTATTGATTCACTGAAGGCTCGTTGTGACAAACAACAACGAATTGTTTATCGTTTGGCATTGGTCAAAGGTTGAATGTAAAAGAATTAGATGCATATACAGAGTTGAGATCAAGGGTGTTACTTATTATGGCTCGACTTCCACCTTAACTATTGAAAATGTTCCATGGCATCATGATGTTAAAGTTTTTGCAGAGCCTTTAGTGGAAAGAACAAAAGGGGAATATGAAATTTCTTGTGAACATGGAAATTCTTCTTGTGTATTCCTTGCCAATGTAGATAAATTTAAGGTGCAGGGACAGTAGCATAATTTTAAGGCAATATGCTTGATGAGTCTGGGATAGATCTAGTTGTTTGTGTTGATATTGCAGATAAAGGTGAAATACAGCAGCATGCGATGAATGAGGATCAATATGTCGGGGATTGAGTGCAATGTATCATCTGCAAAAAATGGCAGAGGATAGAGAATATTCAAGAGGAAAAAGCTGAACAAAGTTTTGGAGATGTCTAAGACAGAGGATGATGCAGACAAGTTGCATAGGATTTTCATAACTTTTAAGACGATGCCAAATGTGAAAGATGTTGGAATTATCTGCAGGATGTACATTGCTTTGTATACCATCGTACACTTTGTGAGCAGTGTTTCAAAGTGATTAATTTTGAAACAACTCCCAATATTGCTATGACTCTCTAATTTAACCTCATGATGCCAAAGAAATTTTGTTACTAATCTATGCTTGAAGTGTGGATCGTGTTCCCATGGTATAACAGTTTTGGTGGTGAGAGAAAATATTTGATTAAGGTTGTAATTGTAATTTCCCAGGGAAGAAGCTTCAAAATATGAGGTGGAAGAATAATGATATTTGTTAAAAAAATATTGGGACATCTAGCAAAGTAAGGTATTCAGTTTTTTTTTTTAATATATCTATTTTATTGAAAATTTGGAAAATACTCTCATATTTTCAAACAACGGTTCACAACCAAAATTCTCCAATGTATGTGTGGCAATTCATCACAGACTCCAAGGAAGTTGTCTTTCCAGGCATCATTTGAGCAAATGTTCCCATATTTTTAGGCATAGTATCAGCATCAAAGATCTTTTCCAGATTTCGAGCAAACAGTTGAGGAATCAATTTCATGATTGGAGGCATCGGTTCAGCACTTTAGGAGAATTATAACATACCTAGCCACCCACAAGTTAGCCACGCTACTCCAAAAACCCACTTTTGAACTGATTTCGAATTATACTAACATTTAATCCGAAATTCAAGCGTGAAAGTCTCACATGCATTAATCAAGATCCATGCTACATCATAAGAGAAATAAACAATGTGTCATGCACAACAAATAACCAACAAGCATGCACATTATAAATACATATCTCAAAGATAATTAAATACATAGCAGAATATACATTATATAGAAAACACGGAGAGCACTTATCTTTTCAAGAAAACATTCACCAACTGGTTGTAAACCAAGGATGTTCCTCTCAACCATAGACATTGTTGTTCTTTTACTTTCAACAGCAGGTCACCCCCGAGGCAGGGATATGAATGCACAAGGATGGGTCCTAAGCCAAATCTAAAACACACAACAGTTGGCTAAATAGCTCTCAAGTTTCTCAACCACATAGAAAATCTGAATTTCTGGCTCTCTTTCCCCCTCAGCCTACACAACCCAAAAAAATGAACACCTTTCTATGCCATCCAATCTCTCAAGATGTTCCATTTCTCTCCAGGGATCTAGTGCTACTAGTCAGAAAAACTCCCTACTGGAACTCTAAGGATTCTCAAATGTGGACCGTTCTTCCAGAACTACCATCAATCCCATTCACATTGGCATCCATTCCCCCCTGGAACAATCAATAATTTACTACAACCATCTAATAATGGCTCTCCTCTTCTAGCCATTCGTTTCCATGCTCAGACCAAGAGCACACGAATTAGCAAGAATGAGGCACCAAAAATGAAAGAGTGAGAGGGGTGTAATAGTGAATGAATACGAACAAGTGAACCTAGAACAACGAGTGACTGAGAGAAGAAGAAGAAGAAGAACCCCCCCGAAACATCCCCCAATGGATGTTTATATAATTACAAGAACCAAGAACCACATGGCCTTCCTCCCAAGAAGCTCATGTAACCCCTTTTTCCATAAAATCAATTATGGGTAAATAAAATATAATAAAAAAGACTTAGCCCCTTAAGCCCCCTATCTCTTTTGTCCTTGTCCATCTTGCAGCCAACGATGTATTGTTTTATTAATGTATATAGATGTAATAAATTTCTTAGGAACTTTGGTCCCTTTTCAACTTTACTGGCTCACCAGCCTAAGTCACAATTACATAATACATTATAGTTCATAAGGGTTAAAATTGGGCTGTTACATCTCCCTCCCCTTATTTTGGCACTGTCCTAAGTGCATGTTGTGGCAATTATATGATTAGTATAATGCACACATTTAATTATCAATCTGGGATTCATAATCAACAGAGTTACAAGACACCAATAAGAAAGGTAATTTTTAACGTCATGAGTATAGAATTGTGTATGCTGGAAACAAATCAAAATAGCAAACTGAAATGCACTTTGGTTGTCTTTCACAAAGAGGCTATCTACTCCATTATGGCACATGCAAGTATGAGATGGAGTTGGTTTCATAGATCAAATCTGCTATCTGACCCAGAAAACTAACTATGCAATCCACACTTCTGAAAGGGAAATCACACATCAATCATCAAGACATAGCATGGGTAGTTCAACAATCAATATACTGAGTATGTTGTGGTTCACAATGTGTTGTTGTGAACTTCACTAGTTCCTCTTCAGATATGTCTGACTACCGCTGCCAACATTCATGTCTATGGAACAAAATCAAATTCATAAAAGCAGAGCATATGCAAAAACAAAGTAAATAAAGATCTTAAGCAATCATATAACCAAAATCTGAAACTAGACTATCTGTTATAATCTGAAGCTATTAGAGATGATGATTTAAATTGAAGAATCAAAGCTTCAACTAACCTATCAAGTATACTACCAAAATCAAATACTAACATTATCCTACAAGAATGCTGACCTCTGTTGGGCGGTGGGCCCTTGTCGCTTCAACAGGTCAATGACTGGAGTCTACAGTAAGTTGGTCTTTAATCCACACATCACTCTTACTCAAATCTTAAAACATGAAATTAGATTATACCAACAACTCAATTCACATTCATTCCTTAATGATCAAAACATGGACATAAATGAAATTCTTTCATTAAACTCAAACTCAGGATATGTTTCACAATATGCAACACTGCTCTCTATTTCTTCATATGTCTATATGTCCAGATCCCCCTCTCCTCTCTCCCTTGCCATGACCATGTTCTTATAGAGTTCGGGTTGTGATTTACAAGGAAGAGATCATTAATTACATGGTAATCAAATCTGATGGTTACTTGATTGCTTTGCTAAACTAGGTTACTTCCATCCAATAATATACTCAATATCATTAGCATCTAGAGATTTAATCAACCACCAGATCTTCACAGGCAGAGGTACCAGAATCAGACAGTCACGTTGGTACCCAAATTAGACAATCACGTTGGTACCGGTCTATAACAGGAAAATTGTGTTATTTTATTAATCTACTCCAAAGCGCCTTCCATAACTCTATAACCGTAGAGAATTTTTGAAAACGGCTCATTGGAGACCTAATTGGCCATGCTGGGAGACAAACCCATGTTTTAGAATCTTTTGATTTTCTTCCATGTGCACGAAAATTGAGGCGCAAGTTGGCAGTTTGAGATTTTTCTATTTTCCGAAATATTCCCCTTGCACTGGAGGTCCACATGTGCGAGCTCAGCGAATTATGACTCACATGTCCGCATGTTGACGATGTTCCAGATAAAACCCATGTCCCCGATTTTATTCTAGAAGACTTCAAAATTCGACTTTTACTGTAGTACCAGATGACTGGAAATGTCAACGATCAAGGCTACCTAGTCACCCAACCTGTTTATTCAAATCACACCATTAGAAGATCTATTTTTAATAAATTAACACATTTTCACTAATAAGAACGTACAAAATATGCATAAGTATTGAACTACCTCATGGGCTCTTCTTAGGTTACACTTTTACACCAAGTACGGGAAAACCAGGTATGTAACGAGGCCAGTTGATCAAATTAAATGATTAGAACATGCATTAAACCATGACAAAACGAAGTCCCAACATTCCCCCATGCCTAAACTATTGCATGCCCTCATGCAAAACTGTCGATCCATACTTCAAAATAGACTTGAAACACCAGTTCATGTTGGTCAACCCCACATGCCTACTTAATTGCAGGTCTAAAGACAACCTGATATTCAACCAGGGTTTGGTACAAACGAAGGATCGGGAATGGAGTGCCAAACCAAGTATACAATGAAAGAATTCTTGCTGAGCAAAGTGTAAGTGACCATTCATAAGAGCATTTATTAATCTAGAGTGCAACGATCAAGTGACTATCATGATGACATGACATAATCAAATAAGAAGTGTGCTTTGTAATATGACTTAATGCATAATCGATACAATTCTTACTAGTAAAAATTAGAATGATAGCACATACCTTGCTCACTTGTGATATTTGATACTAGTTCAGGAAAATACCAAAGATTGAGTCAATTTTACCAGAATCCGTCACTAGTGTTTGGTGAGAGTTTTAGTACCGGACCAACACAAAATTTGAAGTACCAGATCATTGCAAAGCTGAAGGTACCTAATTGATTATAAATTTAGACATAATTGGCCTAGTTTTACCTCAAGTTTACCTTTACTTTAGTGTACATTGCAGGCTATGAAGTGGAGGATGGATCAAAGTACATGCTGGCTGAAACTGAGAGCTACTAGAGATCTAGGAGGGAGTTGATGAATACTAATCTATTGGGATTCCTTCTCTCTCTCTCTCTCTCTCTCTCTCTCTCTCTCTCTCTCCCCCATGCCTGTTGGTTTGCATGTCCTCATGAAAACTCTTTTATCACATGCTTCTACAAGAAATTACTAGAAGCTGAAAGAAGACTATGTAGAACTGATGCATGTTGACTATATGACCATTGTATAACCACATGATGTGTATGATCTGAAATATAGGCTGACTATTCTTGTGTTTAAAACTTGCAGAGTATCTAAAACAACGGTCATTCTTCAGGCTGGAGCTTATTGGAGGATCAGTACTGGAATTTCTTGTACCTTATGGAGCTTCTTTAACCTGTGCTTGTACTTGAGTTTCTTCTTGGTTTTGCAGGGTGGTTGTTGCATGTTGCCCTCTGAAGATGAGCTGTGAGTATGGAAAAGAGTCCTGAAAGAGGCTCTTTGACCCTCCCCCATGCCAAAGGTGTTGCATATCCCTATGCAAAAAGATTTGTCACACTATATCACAATGAAAGAAAATTGATAAGAGAAGATAAACCAGATCAAATTCCAAAAGTGCTTATGTCATCTAGCATATGATCTCATGCCTTATTTGTTGTTAAAAATGAAATTGTCTTTCTTTTGATGACTTATTGACAAGCAACAGTATTTAGCAATGAAAATAGGGAGTTTTATTATTTTTCCAGAAGAACAGTCCCAACCTAACTTCCTTTAGAGATTTACTATCATTAGATATTATGGATAAATTTCACAGTATAAGTAGATTAGACTCCCTAGTTAGGGCTCCACTCTTAAGAAGTTTCCTTCTTAGGTAATGTAGGCTTTAGATGTCAGATTGATAAGGTTGATTTAGGGTAATTCTCAAATGGACATTTACTTGTACTAATCATTTTTCTTATTAATCTAGAATTTATATATATATTTATGACAAAAGTGAATTTTTCAATCAAACAAGTATAAATGAGACATTCACAAACCAAAACCCACTGCCAGCAAGCCTGTTCGGTACTCCGATGGAGTAGTTGTGTTATTTAGTGAGAGACATACCTTCCCCAGGCAGAATGCCCCATTGCCAATAGGCCTGTTCAGTACCCTGATGGGTTTGCCTAGTCATACCACAGACCGTTACCCGCTGCCAGAAGACCTGTTCAGTATCCCGGCGGGTTAGTCTCTTAAACCCTTTTTCTCTCAGAGGCTTCTTGTCCCATAGTCACCTATTTTAATTTTTGTTAAATAGTGCTTTTGCACAGGTGACAAGGGGAGGCTTGTCTGAAAACCCTTTTACAGGCTGGGATGGTATTGGGTTAGAAGATATACTCTCTTATTTGAAATGTATTTAAAGATTTGTTTGAAGGAAAAATAAACTCATGTATTTATGTTACTTCTTCAGAATATTCTAGATGTATGGTCTATCTGAGTTTGTCCATTAGAGAATGACCTAAAGTTACCTTAGGCTACTGATACATCCTCTTCCCATAAAGTTTTCCTAGTGTGCCCACGACAGAGAGTGTTCATATACTCATATGCTAGTCTTTAGTAAAGATAGTCCAATGATTACTGTTGAAGTGTAGTTAGGGTGAAATAGTTACTTATAGGCTAATATTTTTAATCCCTTTAATCATGTTGAAGTATTGATGATGTTTGTAATGAACTTTTTGATGAAAACAACCTCTAAACTTTAAATTAGATTAAGCATGGTTCTTATCAAGCAACAAAGGCAAAATAAATTATATCTTCTCAGTCAAGCAACAAAACCAAAAGAAATTAAAGCAACTAAACCAAAAGAAATTAAAATACGACCCTTTAGCCAGCAACTGAACCAAAAGAAATTAAAATACTTCCCTTTAGTTATCAACTGAACCAAAAGAAATTATTTCTTCTAGGCTTGCATGAGAGATTCCATTTGATGTTGCAGCCAGCTCCTTAGTTTCATCTCGAATGACACACAATAGGTTTATGATTTCTAGGCCTCACAGTGTGACTAGAATACTTTGCTTATGTGCATAGGATCTTCTTCTTGAACGTCTAATGGTTCACTATCAACCAGACTATAAGCAATCTGGGCATAATCTGGCATTGTTTCTACAGCTGCTATTTTCAAGTATAACAACACATGTTTCCATTTATAAGCTGAGAAAAGACTACCAGCATTGTTCATCAAATGAACAAAAGCAGACACACCAATTCCAGCCAAACTTTGGACCCGCTGCTTTATAAAGTTTGTTAGAAACTCCATCACTTTCCCAAGTAAATGGTTTATTGAATCATAGAACTTGACAAAAAGATCAACAAGTAGTTGCAGTGCCAATGTACATGTTTTAGAAACCCAAGCATCTTCATCAAGATCATTATATTTGTTTTTAGATTTAACAAGCATAGCAATCATTTTCAAGTATAACAAACATCTTCACTTTATCATGTTATCATTTGCAAAGAAAATCAAGATTGATGAATAACTTTTAATACATTATCGGATTTCTTTGCAGTACCGGATTATGACAAACTTGTTGGTACTGGATTAAAATAGTCTCTTCTGGTACCGAACTAGCACAAATCTGCTGGTACCAGACCAGCATAGGTGTTCTGGTACCAGACCAGCATAGTATTGAATTATATGTTGGTGCAATGGTTTCCCTGTAATCTTGGTAGTTTCTTGAAGTTCAAATAATCATCAATTGAGAAGTAACATTGTCTACATAGTAAAGTAGAGAAGTAATGTTCCAGCTGCAAGGTATGGCACTATTACTTCCTTTATTCAAATCATTTAGAAAATATACCAGTTATACTCCCTAAAGTTAATTTATCATTTTAACCATTGCAAAGGATATAAAGGTTAGCCAACAATATCTTATACCAATGTTTAGGTACCAGACTGATTTTTTTTTTTTTGGTATTGGACTAGCACAGAGTGCTAGTACCGGATTGTTTTCTGGTGCTGGACTAGCACAACACCAGATGACATGTTGCAGGCTTCCCTGTATCCTTGGAAAGTTCTTGAAGTCCAAATTCTTTGTAAATTTACTTTTGAGGATTCATACTGCTAACACACTAGTAAAAAAATAAAAGAATAAAAAAAATTGAAATTGCAGTGAAAAAGTGAGGCAAAGAGATTAATGGTCATGCTCGTAACGTGAAGATGTGAAAACCTCCCTTTTTTGAAGCACTGTCCACCTATTCCAGTTGTCACTTTTATTTTATTGGAAAACAAAACTTATCAACACACCTAATCACTTTAATTTTTGTAGAAGATATAAAAAATGATGTTGCACTGAACTAACAACTATATGCAACTTTTATTTACTTATTTACTATCCTTCCTAATTGAGAAAGAGCGAGTCTTTCTTCAAGTATATGAAAAATTCCAGTGCAGCCATGTGCGAATTTTTTTTATAAGCAAACTCATATCCAAATATGGAAAAGATACCTCAATGGTTGTCCGGGCATGAGAGGCCAGTTTCTCTTCTAGGAATGATGCTGCGAATTTTCAAATAAGGGAGCAATATGGTAGTTTACCTACTGTTTGGATCCAACCTTCAATATAATCTAGATTTTCTTGGCTTACTAGATCTTCCATTATCATGTCAAGTAAATCTTTTGAAATATGGTCTTCATTGATAAAATATGGTGTCAGGCAGGCAGGAAACTCTTTAATTTCAGGTTCCAGCGTCCACTCTTTATCAGTTGTGGTCCATGACTCTTGAATCTCCTATAGATGTTGTTTATGAACTTCTGGATCTGCTACATTGTGTGGCTCGTGAGTCTCTTGCTCTTCTCTTCCTCCTTGAGATACAGATAAATCTCTAACTGCAACCAAAACTTGGTCCACCTCAAATGCAGATAGGCGTTTGATAGCAAAGAGGATTTGCTCCACTCGAGATGTAGGTAGGTCTCCATTTTCTATCAAAGTTTGCGAAATTCCTTGGAGTACCATTTCTTCCTTTGCTCATCAAACTCTTAATCATCATTCTTCCGCTCGTTGGTAGATCCTGTCTCGCAACATGGATTAGTACTTAGGGGTTCTTACAACACTCCAAAAATGGTTTATCTTTAAAGAGATTGAAATTTTAATCTAAAACTACTAATTGCAATAAAACTCACCAAACTTGAACTCCTCACTTACTTGGACCATGTTGTCACCAAGTTATCATTTCACACGAGTTAGTTCATTAAAAATAAAATTCATAAAGAAAAACACATTTTGCATTAAAGGAAGAAGGCAACCTGGCTTCGGAGAACCCCACTCTGGTGGCCGCCTGGCTCTTCACTCACGTCTTAAACGTTTTATCCTCCTCCCTCAAGCAGCCTTTAAAAACATTAAAATTTATGCAAACAATCTAAGCTAAAAATCAATTCCTATCATTTGCAACTCCCCGGCAACAGCGCCAAAATGTTGTGTTAATTATATGATTAGTATAATGCACACATTTAATTACCAATGAGGGATTCGTAATCAACAGAGTTACAAGACACCAATAAGAAAGGTAATTTCTAACGTCATGAGTATAGAACTATGTATGCTGGAAACAAATCAAAATAGCAAACCGAAATGCACTTTGGTTGTCTTTCACAAAGAGGCTATCTACTCCATTATGACACATGCAAGTATGAGATGGAGTTGGTTTGATAGATCAAATCTATTATCTGGCCCAGAAAACTAACTATGCAATCCACACTTCTGAAAGGGAAATCACACATCAATCATCAAGACATAGCATGGGTAGTTCAACAGTCAATATACTAAGTATGTTGTGGTTCACAATGTGTTGTTGTGAACTTCACTAGTTCCTCTTCAGATATGTCTGACTACTGTTGCCAGCATTCATGTCTATGGAACAAAATCAAATTCATAAAAACAGAGCATATGCAAAAACAAAGTAAGTAAAGATCTCAAGCAATCATATAACCAATATCTGAAACTAGACTATCTGTTATAATCTGAAGCTATTAGAGATGATGATTTAAATTGAAGAATCAAAGCTTCAACTAACCTAACAAGTATACTACCAAAATCAAATACTAACATTATCCTACAGGAATGCTGACCTCTGTTGGGCGGTGGGCCCTTGCCACTTCAACAGGTCAGCGATTAGAGTCTACAGTAAGTTGGTCTTTAATCCACACATCGCTCTTACTCAAATCTTAAAACATGAAATTATATTATACCAACAACTCAATTTGCATTCATTCCTTAATGATCAAAACATGGACATAAATGAAATTCTTTCATTAAACTCAAACTCTGGATATGTTTCACAATATGCAACACTGCTCTCTATTTCTTCATATGTCTATATGTCCATATCCCCCTCTCCTCTCTCCTTTGACATGACCATATTCTTATAGAGTTCAGGTCGTGATTTACAAGGAAGAGATAATTAATTACATGGTAATCAAATCTGATGGTTACTTGATTGCTTTGCTAAACTAGGTTACTTCCATCCAACAATATTCTCAATATCATTAGCATCTAAACATTTAATCAACCACTAGATCTTCACAGGCGAAGGTACCGGAATCAAACAGTCACGTTGGTACCGGAATTAGACAGTCACGTTGGTACCAAACTATAACAGGAAAACTATGTTATTTTATTAATCCACTCCAAAGAGCCTTCCATAACTCTGTAATCGTAGCGAATTTTAGAAAACAGCTCTTTAGAGACCTAATTGGCCATGTTCGGAGAAAAACCCATGTTTTAGAATCTTCTGATTCACTTCTATGTCCACAAAAATTGAGGTGCAAGTTGGTAGTTTGAGAGTTTTCTATTTTCCAAAATATTCCCCCTGCTCTGGAGGTCCACATGTGTGAGCTGGGTGAATTATGACTCACGTGTCCGATGTCGATGACATTCCCGATAAAACCCATGTCCCCGATGTTCTTCTAGAATGCTTCAAAATTCGACTTTTACTCTAGTACCGGATGACTAGAAATGTCAACGATCAAGGATACCTAGTCACCCAACCTGTTTATTCAAATCATACCATTAGAAGATCTCTTTTCAATCAATTAACACATTTTCACTAATAAGAACGTACAAAATATGCATAAGTATTGAACTACCTCATGGGTTCTTCTTAGGTTACACTTTTACACCAAGTACGAGAAAACCAGGTATGTAACGAGGCCAGTTGATCGAATTAAATGATTAGAACATGCATTAAAACATGACAAAACGAAGTCCCAACAGTGCACAACACCATTCCAATGTTATTAACATTACAAATCTAGGCCTTATGTCCTTAATCCACACAGGCAATCCAACCAACTATTATATACATAGACACCCTGACCTAAAATTAAACATGTATACATAGACATTCCGACCCAAAACATGTATAATGATCTTCAGAATTCATATTTCCGGAAGCAGTTCCAACCATCAAGCTCTCCTTCCCTTTCAGCTTGCACAACCCAAAGAAATGAACCCCTTTCTCTACCATGCAATCCCTTAGTTTGTTCCACTTCTCTCTAGGGCTCCAGTGCACTCGGCCAGGAAGTTTTAGAGTTGTGGCTTCAAGAATTATAGTTGCAACAATTCCGCTAGATTTTCTTGATTCCATTCCTTCATCATTGAGCTTGATTTCCTTCTGGTGTTCTTTTTCGCGAGCTTTCAACTTCAATAGCCAACATCTCATCTGTGTTATAAAAATATAGTCATCATGAGATATTGTTATAACAATTTCAATCATCAATGTCAACTATGTTTTATACAGGAAAACAGAGTTCCCAAGCATGAGTTTCCAACTCATAATTCGTTTGGCTCTTGCAGTTGCAGGCATAAATATTTATTATGGCTTACAACAATGCCATACCCAATACCATTATTCTTGTAATTTTTTTCAACCTTCAATTAGCCAAACCAATTGTTAGAATAATCATGTAACAATTGTAACTATTAATTTCTCAAATCTGTTTTCTATAGGAAAATAATTTTTTGGGGCATGAATTTTATGCTCATCGTGCTTGGCTCTTGTAGCAACAAGAATTTGTCGTATGTATGGGCTTTCATCTCTGCCACATCCAAGACAATCCTCCCTACAATTTCCTCAACCTTTCATTTGACCACACAAACTGTTAGCATAACATAACAATTTGTAATTAATAATTTATTAAATTTATTTTATACATGAAAAATAAAATTCCTAGGCACAAATTTTATGCTCATAATGTTTGGATTTTTCATTTGTAGATATTAGTCTTCCTTATGGGCTTACGTCCCTTCCATATACAAGACCATTCTACCTGCAATTCCCTCTATTTACACTCAACCAAACAAACTGTCAGTATCTCATGTACAAGATATATATATTTTCATGGTAACAATTCAAAACAAGTTCAAAAAGTGATCTGAGAATTGTTTACAACAACAATTCAATCACTTCCATTAATCCAACTATTAACTGGAATGAACCCATCATTCTTTACACATGTATTATCAACCGATATTTTTATTTCTTCTATCCACTAATATTTCTATCACTATGTTCCCTTGACAGAACTTTTTTATATTTTATCATTATATAACTACTCTCACCAGCAACCTTCTTATTCTGTTAAGGTCCTAACCCGCACATAGGTAGATCAATGTATTCGGATGTAATAAAGGTCAATATTAATAAGACCTTTCAATAAAATAGAATAGGGTGGATGTAAGAAGACCTAATAGAAGCTTCCGCTTCTAGAAGGATCTTCCTCTAGATGCTTCTTTTTAGTATAAATAGGAGTCGAGGGTATGA
>ML787892.1:56681-98124 GCA_009831015.1 Picea engelmannii | reverse complement strand
TTGGAGGTTGCCCCCTCGAAGAGGCCTGTGAACATTGCTATCTGAATCAAGTGCTATTTCTATTCAAGTGCTATTTCTGTTGCTATTTCGTATATCATTTCTGTGTATTGTGAAGATTATGCTGGATATTTTACTATTATTCTGTTATTTCTAGCATTTCGTTTCTGTTCTGCATATTTTATATATCTGGTATCTTGCATATTCCATTATCTAATAGATCCTGAAGTGTTTTTAACTTCATGAGTTAAAAATACTCACATCATTTCAGTTGTTATCATAATCATTTCTATTTTATACATGCATTCACCAAAATGCATTCAATAATTCTTGTAATACCAATCGTAACATTTTTAATAGTTCCAAAAATTGAGCTTGGAATTGTAAAAATAAACAATCCAATCACCTTCAGCTAGTATTCATATTAAATATAATGCAACTATCTGTCATTATGTATTTTCAGCACCTCATGCTTTTAATAATGCAACAATTAATTACTAAATAAAATAGCAATCGATGTGTCAATACCCATGGCCACAACTACACAATGCATCCATGCATTGACTACATAATACCACATAATTGTCAGTGTTTCATGGAAGCCTCACTAGTACATATTGTAAAAATTATGACGTTCTATTTGTGGCGTTATGGACAAAATTGTCCATATTGTCGCAAAATAGAAGAAATTAAAAAAAATAAAAATCATCTTGCCCGATAACGTCGATCTTGCCACATTGACCTCTCTCTTGCCATGTTGTCATCGCTCTTGCCACGTTTTCCACCTAGTTGTCTCTATTGCCATGTTTATGAAGATTGTTGTCGCAATTGCAACATTGTGGAAACTAGGTTTTCCCCCTCCAACGACCACCTTAGTATGTTGACCAAGTCAAAATACTAACGGACACTTAGGTTTATATAATGTTGGAATTGTGACGTGATAAAATCTATAAATATTTTTCATTTGATGGATGTTGCGACAAGTTTTCTATAATAACGACGCTTCAAAAAGGGTTTACGGGTCTTCTCGATGAACAAAAAACAGGTATTTGTTTCAGTATAAGTCTGTGGGGAAGAATGTCAAAAAATATTAGAGCTGGGAAAAGAATTAAAGAGGGTCAAAAGGGTGACGGTAAATGTTATTGAGTGAGTTTGTCCACCTCCAATTCCTTCTCCCTCAGAGACCTGTAATACATCTCGCCAATCCCCAACAGGTAGTCCCTATCTGTCAACAACTGTTGATAGTCGGCCCTCATCATAGACACTCTCTCTCTAAGAGTATGAAAGTCATCCATGGAAAATCCCCCATATGAACTACCATGTGCCAATGATGCCCTCCATCAGTAATCTACCACCAATGCATGTGTCATCAATCATAAATATAGAAATGGACATACCTCCACCAGATGCATGATGAATAACACAAGTAATGTAGGCACTTGTCCTCACTATCACCCACGTACTGGATGTCGAACACCCTACAAATGACCCAAGGCCAATCTTCAGGAAGACCCAACAACTAGCTCATTTCCCGCACCACCTTTCACACGACTGGAAAACCTCCATTGTCAACAAATAAAACACAATACATCACATTGGCTTCATGGAGCCAACAACACAATGGGACTTGAAAAATTAAAACCACAAGAAATCACATCATCCACAAAGGATCTCAATGAATCAAAGCCAACCTATATATACTAGATCCCGCAACCATTTGAAGAGCCCACAACACAACTCATGTGTTACCAAGAATTTTCCCAAGGAATACAAATGCAAAGCCCTGCAAGGGAGCCACAATGATCACCCAAACTCCACACAAGTGGAGAAGAGTGCTCTTTCAAAGTGCCTCCCAAGATGAGTTTTCACTACACTTACCACCCATGTGCTACCGAGCGACATGATAACAAGCCAAGAACCGACCAACCTTGCAAATGGCCCCAGGCCAATCTTCGAGTGGACCCGGTAGGAAGCTCCTTTTTATCACCACATCACCCATGGTCCTCATTTCCTCCTCCATGTTTCCTTGGTCCTCCTAGGGATAAACCCTAAGACACTTGGATTGTGAGAAAAAAGACTAGGAAACATGTGGAAACACATGGATTATGATTCAATTAAAAAAATGAATATATACAGGAAATTATATATGAAGTTATTGTAGTTTCATAGGGAAAACATGGAATGATATATTAATGAGGGAAGAGAGTAGAATACATCCATTCTATAATGGTAAGTGAACTATGAATACATGAATTAGATGATAATTATGGTAGAGTGTTAAAGTTTTCATGTTTTAGGAGGTAGTGTGATATATCTAGGGAGGTTACAACCAATCCTCATTTTTCCTCAACCAATACATTTGACCAAAAAATGATGTTCAAGCATGAATCTATCTCAAAATCACTATAATTGACTGATTTACACCCTATTACATCATTACCACATCAAAAAGTAACATTTTACTTCATAGATGTCGAATTTGGAAAAAACTTGCTCAAAAAACCAATTCCAGGACAAAGTGTAGCGAAACTGATAGAAAGCGTAGCGTGCTAGGAAAAACGGAGTTTTGGAGGCCTTCCCAAGGTCCAACTATAGATCTAAAAAGTGTTTTAGAAAACTAGGGATGTCTACTAATTGATTAAATGCTTAAGAAACAAAATTGACATGATCTGGCCCTTCAAACTCATCTTCTCCCAAAAGTACTCAGAAAGCGTAGTGTGCTGCTCCAAAATGTGGCAGAAAGGTCAATTTCAAGTGGTGTTTTGCTCTTCATGCATACTAGATTTGACCAAAATTTTCCTCTGTATAGTCCAAAGTGATGTACAAGTCATGAGGAGTCTGAAAATACAAACCATTTGTCATTTTGAATCCTCCATCAAAGATCTACTACTTGTAATGACAACATTGTGCCTTACTGGATTCATAATGGCTTTGTAACAGTTGGTGTTGAGAATATGTCTAGATATTTAGGAAACTATGTCACACTTCACTTTGAAGGACTGTGAAGAATGTCTTTGGTTTTCAAAAGCAAGTTGAGGAAGTCCTATAAGACCCAGAGACACTAGAAAATGTTGTAAATCTTGCAGAAAGGTCTCTGTAATGAGTTTCCATCTGATTTAAATGCAAAGGATTATGTACCCAGATGCATTAGTGCCTACACATGAGACCTAGCTAAAGCATTCTCAAACAAAGTTTATCAAGAAAAGGAAGAGAGATACAATATGAAGAATGAGAATCAATATATATTACAATTTGTTCAATGAGTGAGTGTTATTCACTCATATAGGCAATGGCATCCTATAATTAAGAAAATCAAAGAAGTAATGAGTTGCAGTGAGTTTTTCTTAGGAATGCATGCATAACAATTATGGTCTAAAATTAGAATGTCTAAAATAGAACTAGTCAGTTAACTCCCACTGAACTAGTGTGCTGAAAATAGAAATTTCTCCAACAACCCCCCTGAACATTGTTGGATTACTGAGAGGGGGGGGTGAATCATTAATAGCGTAATTATAATTCTTTTTCTCCAAATAATCCAAGTGTTATATCAATGTAGAATTATTATCCAATAATGAGCAATAAGAAATGGAAAATCACACACATACACAATACACCTGTGTTTTACGTGGAAACCCGAATCGGGAGAAAACCACAAAATGTTTTATCTTATATGTCTTGAAGAATTACATTCATTGAAAGCACCAACTTCCTTTGTTTTTCAACTGCAACTGGAAGGAGACTCAAACCCCCTATTTTCTCAGGCTACAACCTGAGGCAAGCTCCAACTCTGTTACACATTATTTTGGTCACCCTAATGATGATTTCACAAACATATGTTCAGGCTCCCAACATGACTTTTTTCCTGAGAAAAACAACTTATTTCCTCCTCTATAAGGCTGTCTTTTAGAAAGGGTCTGTAGGATGCATATATTACACAGTGCAGAAATCTATGATTTCCATAGGCTTCTCTATAGCTGGCCCGCGGGATTTCCGTAGGCTGCTATATAGGCAGGGTGCGGTGGCGTTCCAAAGCTAAAAGAGGAAAGAGGTTTCACAAAGTTTCTAGAAGGGGAATCTTCTAGAATGTGAGGTGGCGTCTATATGGTTGCGATCCTACTAGTTTCTCTGATTTGGTGGGATCATCCTCATCTCTTTAACCACTTCACCTTCTCCTATATAGTCATGGGCTTCTCATGGAAAAGGTTAAGCAATATTACGCAGAGAATTGATGAAAGAATAGGCTAAAGACTGTGTGAAGAATCATGTTCCCAGTGATGATTGAGGCCTCTATTTGTTTATCAAGCATTCATGGATTATCTTCATGTGATTTTTGGAGCAAGTGTATGTGTGTGTTGGAACGAAGGACCACTAAAAGGGAACTTGCAACATCAAGACAATTCGGTTTTATCTTCTACTTTTCATTAATATAATACGGTGGCATGTCTATTTCCCATAAAATGATTAGTATTTTATTACATAATTCCTTGATCACATGTTTAGGTTGTCATTGAATTCTATTATTGTTTCTTTCACGTTGGTTGGTTTGTATTATCGTAGATATGATTCCACAAAAGTACTGGAGTGAAGTAGGGACAACAAAGATATAAGGAAGCGATTCATAAGGTATGTTATCTATTCCTCTTTGGTAGTAAACTCAATGATCATAACTTAGGGAAAGTGTCTTGTTCCGTCTCATTTTGTTCTATATTTAGGTGGATCTAGGGGGATTATTTCATGTCCGCATCTATCGATTTACCCAATAAAAAACTCCCCAATTCTTTGGCTGCAACCAAAAGGAGGCTACAACCCCTTATGTTCTCCAAATACAACCAGAAGGGGGTTACAACAACCTATCATTTCCCCATCCAACCGCCCTAAAGTAGAAGTAGAATGATGGAACCACTGTCACACTATCACTATGAGATATACCGCTGTAAACATGTACAAATAAACCTGAACCATGCATCAACCTGTACCTCAACCTGTACCATAAATAAGTGCATTAACCATGCACTAACTTGTACCAAACAATCTGTAATCAACCTGTACCATAAACAAGTGCAACCAACCATGTACCAAGTATGTACCAATCATGTGCTAAGTACTCATCAATATGTACCAACATCATCAACTATACACCTCATGTATGTGCCAACTCATCAACTACTTGTCTCAACCATGTACCCAATTTTTACCTCAACCAAAAGCCCTCATCAATTTCATCATCCACACATGATTTGTAACTCTGCAATAGACCTGGTGTATATGATCACATACCTGCAAACCTTCCTTAACTTTAACAACAAGAGACTAGCATTTTCATCAAACGTTTCTTTAGTCTCACAAGATAGTTTTGGATTAGTCAACAACCCTAACTTGAAATAATCATAAATTTTTATCTATAATGAATAAAGATCTGAAACTGATACACAATTGTTTTTAGTGTGTTTTATCCAATTCCTCCAGTTTTCACTACTTAGAACCTCTCAGAAAATGTTTTATGGCAAAAATGGCACACCTTGTTAAATTATGGCTTATTCTGGAGAGCGACCTTGTAGAGCATGCCTTGCACAGAATATTTGTTGAATTGATCTGAAACAGTTACACAACATACTATAGACTATACTATAACTAACACATTTGGTATTACTGAATTTGGATATGTTATGAATAAGTTATGATGTTTTTACCTGAAACACTTGTTTTTTACTAGTTTTGGGACTAGCCACAAACCCTATTTTCTACGGAGTGTAAATCCAAAAATACAATGACCCACAAGATGAATGTTTTAACACAAATACTTGGATATGTTTCCTCAATGGAATATCAATTTCATAGTCTGAATCATTCTACAAAAAAATTTATTGCGAAAATGGTGAGATGACCTGAAAAAAACATACCTTAGAAAGCATCATCAAAAGAATTTATCCTTCCTTGAATTCCAGCCTTGTTTTCTTCACTTTCCTAAAAAATTCAGCTTAAATATCCTTTGGTTACCTCAGACACCTATAGGTATTCAATATTCTCAATTGTGTCTTAAATGAGAGAGCCTTGTCTCTTATTTATACTCTCCAAGTAGCTTCTTTAAAAACATATTCTAGGTCACTTTGCCCACTTTCCTTATTTTAGGGTTAACCCACTTCTAATTTCTCCATTAAATTTATTATTGAATTAATTTATTTGATATTCACTTTTAATTATAGTACACTCATCACTTCACTTTATATTTACCTTTTTAAATCTCTTAAACCACTTTGACTATTTTGACCTTTTGGGGCTTCTCGAGTGTCATTTTTCTTGTCTAGTTCTGCTTGTAGTTTCTTGTTTTTTCTTTTTGTATCTTCTGATAGCTTCTATGGCGCACATTAATTCTTCTCGATAGTCAACTTATGTCTCTTCAATTTCATCTTTGACTTCTTCATATCCTTCTTCGACTTCTTCATATTCTTCTTCGGAGTCTTCTTTGTCAGAATCTTGTACTTCCATGAATAGAGCTCTTCTTGTCTCACTGTCGCTGATTTCATCTTCATCTGATGATGAAATGTCTTCTTTGAAGCATAATATTTTCTTGAAATCTTTCTTTGTAGTTCTTTTGTATTTATATGTGTGTTTTCCTTTTGAGTAACCTTCATCATTTCTCTTTTTCTTATGAGGACATTTGTTAGCAAAATGACCAATACCATCACAATTAAAACAAATTAAAGGAAGCTTACCTCTATACCTATCATTGGTTCTCTTGTTCAGTCTTTTGACGAAGTTGGCCACTTCTTCAGCATCTTCCGAGACGTTGTTGTTGTTTCTATGTTCTTCTTGTTCATTTTTCTTTTGCTTTGATCTTTTGGATACTTTCAAGGCTACTTGTTTTACATCTGGATTTTCCTGTTCAATTCTCATTTCATATGCTGTGAATATTTCATACAGTTTGTCCATGCTTATTGAGTTCAGATCCGATCTTTCTTCTAGTGATGATATCTTAGGGTTGAATCCCAAAGGAAGAGATCTTAGTACCTTTTGAACAATTACAGATTCTTCGATTTCTTCTCCTAATCCTATGATTGCATTCACTATTTTGTCAACTCTTAAAAAGTAGGTTGCAATATTCTCATCTTCCTTCATTTTTAGTTATTCAAACTGACCTCTGTAAGTTTGACGTTTTGTTGTTTTGACTTTTGTATCTCCTTCATAAATATTTCTAAGCTTGTCCCAAATCCCTTTGGCGGATTTACAATGTGCAACTTTGGTGAATATTGTTTCACTAAGACCATTCAAAAGTGCATTTGTAGCTTTGGAATTATTCTGAACAAGTTTCACTGCTTTGTCATTTGTTGTTGGAATTGTTGGTACTATGTATCCATCTACAATTGATTGCCAAATTTCAAACCCCTGTGCTTGTATATATGTCTTCATCCTTGTGCTCCAAAAAACATACTTCTGCCCATCAAAGTGTGGTATTCCATTTTTATATGAGTTGGTACTCTCCATGATCTACCTTTCAGTGGTTAAACTAATTTCTGAAGGAACCTTATCTGAAACCAATTGTTGGATTACTGAGAGGGGGGTTGAATCAGTAATAGCGTAATTATAATATTTTTTCTCCAAATAATCCAAGTGTTATATCAATGTAGAATATTATCCAATAATGAGCAATAAGAAATGAACAATCACACACATACACAGTACATCAGTTTTTTACGTGGAAACCCAAATTGGAAGAAAACTACAGAATGTTTTATCTTATATGTCTTGAAGAATTACATTCACTGGAAGCACCAACTTCCTTTTTTTTCCAACTGCATCTGGAAGGAGGCTCCAACCCCCTAGTTTCTTAGGCTACAACTTGAGGAAAGCTCCAAATCCCCAATTCTCCAGCTACAACTAGAAGGAGGCTACAACCCCCTATGTTCTCTGATTACAACCGGAAGGTGGCTACAACCACCTGTCCTTTCCTCATCCAATCACCATGAAGTAGAAGTAGAATGATGGAACCACTATCACATTATCACTGTGAGATATATCGTTGTAAACATGTACCAATAATCTTAAACCATGCATCAACATGTACCTCAACCTGTAATCAACCTGTACCATAAGCAAGTGCATCAACCATGCACCAACCTGTACCAAACAATTTGTAATCAGCCTGTACCATAAACAAGTGCAACCAACCATATACCAAGTATGTAACAATCATGTGTCAAGTAATCATCAACTATGACTCATCAATATGTACCAACATCATCAACTATACACCTCATGTATGTGCCAACTCATCAACTACTTGTCTCAACCATGTACCCAACTTGTATCTTAACCAAAATCCCTCATCAATTTCATCATCCACACATGATTTGTAACTCTGTAATAGACCTGTTGTATATGATCACATATTTGCAAACCTTCCTTAAATTTAACAACAAGAGACTAGCATTTTCATCAAACGTTTATTTAGTCTCAGAGGACTAGTTTTGGATTAGTCAACAAACCAAACTTGAAATAATCATAAATTTGTACCTGTAATGAATAAAGATATGAAACTGATACATAATGTTATTTAGTGTGTTTTATGCAAAATTCCTCTAGGTGTCACTACTTGGAACCTCTCAGAAAAGGATTTATGGTAAAAATGGCACACCTTGTTGAATTCTGGATTATTCTAGAGAGTGACTTTGTAGAGCGTGCTCCACATGGAATATTTGTTGAATTGCTCTGAAATTGTTACACAGCATACTAAATATGGTACTCTAACCAACACATTTGGTCTTACTGAATTTGGATCTGTTTTGAAGAAGTTATGATGTTTTTACCCGAAACACTTGTTTTTGACTAGTTTCGGGACTAGCCACAAACCATATTTTTTACGGAGTGTAACTCCAAAAATACGATGACCCACAAGCTGAATTTTTTACCAAGTATACTTGAATATGTTTCCTCAATGGAATACAAATTTCACAGTCTGAATCATTCTACAAAAAACGTTATTGCGAAAATGGTCAGATGACCTAAAAAAAAAACATACCTTAGGAAGCATCATCAAAAGAATTTATCCTTCCTTGAATTTTTGCCCTATTTTCTTCACTTTCCTCATAAATTTGGCTTAGATATCCTTTGGTTACCTTGGAAACCTATAGGTATTCAATATGCTCAATTTTTTCTTAAATGAGAGAGCCTTGTCTCTTATTTATACTCTCAAAGTAGCTTCCTTAAAAACATCTTCTAGGTCACTTTGCTCACTTTCCTTATTTTAGGGTTAACCCACTTCTAATTTCTCCATTAAATTTACTATTGAATTAGTTTTTTTTTATTCACTTTGACTTATAGCACAATCATCACTTCAATTTATTATTTACCTTTTAAAATCTCTTAAACCACTTTGACTATTTTGACATTTTGGGGCTTCTAGATGACATATGAGAGTCCTCCAACTTTGTAAGGCCATAACTCTCAAACTGTGAGGAGTTACGTGATGTTCCACATACCACCAGAAATGGAATGAAATTTACTATCCATATAGAATAGTATTACCTAAAAATATATCAAAACTCATACCATTATCCATCAAACAAACTTGGATCCATTACCCAAACCTGGGTTCTCCAACTTCTCATGGTCATAACTCTCTAACCATGAGGAGTTATGTGATGTTCCACATACCACCGGAAATGGAATGAAAAACACTATCCATTTAGGATAGTTTCACTGACAAATTTAATGGCGTTCATCTCATTATTCCATAAATAATCATGGGTTCTCTAACCATACTTCGAGGATAACTGAATCTGCAAAGCGTCTTCTCGTGAGGGATTTCACCATAAGGGGACCACTTTGGAGTTCATCCATTTCTACTTATTATAAACCATGGAAAGACAATAATGAGTCATATTTACATCAAACAATATTGGGTCCATTACCCAACCTTTGTGCTATGGGGCTTTCTTTAAGGGTTGACATCAATGACAACCAACCTTAATCAACAAACATCATTATAAAGTAAAAAATGAGTCTCAACTTCTAGGCCATATTAGGTACTCATGTACAATGCAACTAATGAACACTGAATAAAAATGAGGNCCCCCCCCCCCCCCCTCAAAAGACAATGCATCAAAAGACGAAAAGGAAGTTGCTAGGAAACTGTGTTTTTCACTGCAAGACGATCCCGCAAAGTCTCAAAATTATGTTCACTGAAAGTCTTCGTGAAGATGTAGAAATATTTATGGATCTGATGAAGTCCTTTGGAAACCTGTCTAGTCTTGTACCTCTTGATCCTGTGGATCCATCTGTACCTGAAAATATTCCTTTCTGCTGGTAGTGGAACCAGATGCCAAGTCTGATTCTTTAGGAGTGAGTCATACTCATTTTGCATGGTTTCTTCCCATAGTGGATTTCCAACAGCCTCACTATAGGTATGTGTATCAGAAGATTGAACCATATAGAAATCCATGGGCATCGTTGGTTCATAATCTAAAAGTACATGAGAAGGATCCTCATGCTAATATTGAGTCCTACTCGAATCTAATGGATTACCTGCAAGGATACCTGTTTCCTGAAGTGTGAATTGTGCCTTCTTGAGAATCTATTGAAGCTTTAGTGTTGGCTTCTTATCTCGTTGTACTACCTGATTATTTCTATGTACATAATCAGAGTGTATGGAATCATCTTTGATGTCTAAAACTAATGGAAGAACAAGAGTATATGCATGTTTTATTGGAGGTGCATACCAAGTACTCTCCTTATGTGTAAGTAGAAAAGAGGAGTCATCATCAGAAAACTTAGTGAATTTATACAAACTTGACTTGTGATCCACCTCACCAATTGCAATGATGGAATTGTCATGCATGTCAATTACTAAAACTGAATCTAATGTAAATTCAACATTTTTACCTTTCTGATTGATTTGATAAACTAAAAGAAGATTCATAGAAAGTTTTGGAACATGTAAAACATTCTCAAAACTGTCATTATGAAGTTCCACTCTCCTTTCTCCTGCTACTGCTATTGGAGTATCATCCCCCATGAGAATAGGGAGTCTTGAGCATGGACTCAAAGAAGTAAAAACTTCATATTTAGCTGCCATATGATGTGATGCGCCAAAATCTATAATCCATGAATCAAATGAGGAATTAATTGCAACCAGAGAATGATGATTACCTTTCTTAGGCACATAGTCTTCTTCCTTCTGCTTCTTGACTCCCTCTGGAATGAAGTTTCCAAGGTTGTGTTGTTGAAGTTCTTGTTCCATAAGATTGATATGTTTCTTCATTCATGTGGATTCTTCATGATTTGGTTTATTGCACTAAGTGCACTTCTTTCCCTTATTTTTCTTCTTAGAATCTGAAGAGTCTTTGGAACTTGAAGAATCATTAAAGGGTTTGGAATTTCCATCCTTCACATTATGTTTCTCCTTCCCGTTCTATTTGGATGATCATTTTTCATCATGCATGGTGAGTGCATGTGCTTTGGAATATTTCATGAGGCCCATATGTATGAGTTTTATCTGCTCTTATGTGAGAGACTCAAAGACTTGAGCTATCGCAGAAATTTTCCAATTTGCTCCCAAAAGACATCTTCCATAATGGAAATTGGAGACATATACAACGTATTCTGGTCCTAACTTGGCCAAGATTGTTATAATAAGTCATTTATCTTGTGTAGACTTGTCAATACCACATTCACCCAAGCTCAATATCAAATATTTAAATTTACTAAAGAAATCTTGTATATAATCAAAACTTTTAGGGTCTAAGGTATTCAACTCTACCTCAAACATATGACTTCACATCTCATCCTCCTTTCCAAAGAGTCCTTCCAAGGTGGTCCAAATCTCATTTGGAGTCTTTCATGTGGCAACATGAAACCATAAATCAATGGAGATTAACTCAAGAACTAGTCATGTGGCCTCATCCTTACAGTTCACCCATCTAGTCTTCTCAAGTGTTAATGTAGGTTTTGTTTCTATCGCCATCGTCAAATTATGTAGTCCTTTTCTTTTGAGTTGGAATGTGACCTTCATATTCCATTCAAAATTGTTGTACGGTGTGAGTATTATCACCAGACTTTATTGAAGAAGTTGCATCATCTCCATCCCTGCTATTGATTCTGAAACGATTCTGAAAACTGAGGTCGTGGATTCTGAGATATGACTAACAGTGCTATGACAGCTATAGATATGATAAAACAACTATATCTCCTAATATATGATGTGGGTTTTGGATATTTTTGGTGAGCATGATAATCCCTATGTTATACGTCTCTGGTCAAAATTCCAGCCCAACCCAGATCGTGGATTTCATGATATGGATACTTTACTGCAGAAAACCAACTTTCTAGAGGGCAG
This sequence comes from Picea engelmannii, assembly GCA_009831015.1. Taxonomy (NCBI): domain Eukaryota; kingdom Viridiplantae; phylum Streptophyta; class Pinopsida; order Pinales; family Pinaceae; genus Picea; species Picea engelmannii. Next base: position 85,796 of record ML787892.1, on the reverse strand, counting down.
ATTGAATCGTCACACCCTAAAGAAGGATACAATGTGACTATGTTGAATAGTCGCACCCTAGAGAAGGATAAACTACGATAATTGTGAAAAACTAATTCGTCGCACCATGGTGAAGAATACAGTGCGACGATGTCGCACCATGGCTTTGAATAGGCTATGACGATTCCTAGAAAAAAAAACTTATTAAGTGTGAGTGCAACCATCGCACCGTAGCAGTGGATAGATTGGGTCGATTCCAATTATCGCACATTTTGATAGGGATAGGTTGCGACAATGGAAGAAACTAGGTTTACTCAATAATTAAATCCTCTTTTACTCCTCTCTGGCTTGTCTGGATTGCTCCAAGAATCTTAGCTCTGATACCATGTCAGTGTTTCATGGAAACCTACATAAGAGACCTAGCTAAAGCATTCACAAACAAAGCTTATCAAGAAAAGGAAGAGAAATACAATATGAAGAATGAGAATCAATGTATATTATGATTTGTTCAATGAGTGAGTGATATTCACTCATATAGGAAATGACATCCTATAATTAAGAAAAGAGAATAAGCAGTGAGTTGAAGTGAGCTTTTCTTAGAAATGCATGCATAATAGTGATGGTCTAAAATTAGAAAGTATAAAATAGAACTAGTCAGTTAACTCCCACTGAATTAGTGTGTCGAAAATAGAAATTTATCCAACAATAAGTATGTCATGCATTCACCAAGGTGAGTTGGAAGGTCTAGCCAATGCCTCAACACATCATCCACAAACTTCCTACTACTTTCCTGACTATTTGGATACCTTCTTTTTCAACCCAAACAAAACACCAAGAATATAATTCTTAAGTTCTCTTCAGTATTGGAAAAGAGGTTGCATTGCAAACAACATCTATAAAGTATATACCATTGAGCATTCACATAGTGCTATATCCCTTCCATACCAACCATCTCATGGTCTCACACATGATTAGCTCTATGGATATTTGTTGTTATAGAAGGAGTATGTCTCCGAAATTAACCCGGTTATGATCCCATAACCAATCATAACACCAAGAATATACAACTAAAAATCTATCTAAATGCATTATAGCATCCATAACAACTACATACTCTAGGCCTTTGGCCATTACATATCAATTTAAATATTGAAAAAAAAAACTAAGGGAATTCTTACCTCAATTCCCTTCAACATATATGCAACAAATGCATACCTGGATGGTTTTTATCAACCTACTTGATGCTACCTGGTCAGTTGGTATTTGTAGAAGCTCACAGACTTCCTCCTTCATCATTTTGATTACCATTTCTACCGCCCTCATGGGTCTTCACATATATGGAGTCATAAGCAACGATAGCAACATCCACCTCTTTAACCATGCTATATCATTTTTCATGAATACATAATCGACCATTAGTCATGCTCAATTTCCATAACATTATTATTTCATAATAACATACTATTCTAAGTTCACAACCATGTTATATGCATATCCAAGCATGTGCATATGCACAATTACACATCCATATGCACCAAGCATTCACTGTCAGCATGCCTACTAATGCATATGCATTTTAACTTCATTGTGTGTCTCATGCACTCTAGTATATTTATGTTTCAATTCACTTATTTATTTATTTATTTATGTTGTAGTTGGTTGTCCTTGAAATCCTTCAGATCCTTGTTGCATTGTGTGCTCTCATTCTGCTCATCTGCACTATTGTTCCCTGGTCTGAATACATTCCATCCAAGTTTCACTTGGTCATTCTACAATCCAACCAACGTACTCAATTTGCATCAGCTCCTTTTGGGTAGTCATATCCAACATTACCTTTATGAAACATTTCCTCACCCTTTCACACTTATACCATTGCCAATGGAAGTCTATTTTCATTCAGTGACACTTTTCAAGTGAAAGAGCATTCATTTTTCTATCTTCAATTTCTCTACATTGGCATCCTGCTTCCACTTTGAAATCTGATATCATAAGTGAATTTATTTCACTGAATACTTTTAGACAAGTATCTAAGTCATATCTAACAAATCCTTCCTTGGAACTCCTATTCTTGACACAGAGATTATTCACACACAACCTCTTAAGCTCTTTGTTTTCTTCCACATAAATCTTGCAATTGTCTACACATTTCTACCTTCAAGGCTATGGAGCCTTACTTTTCCCTTCTATGTCCATCAATGACATTTTTAACCTGCTAGCTTCATATTCTATGTGAGGATTCTTACCTTTGTTGTACCTGCAATTTATTCAGATTATGTAGTTGTTGACTAATACTTTTGTTCCACTATTCTTGAGTTCTTTATCCACTTTTCATTACTTTCTCTATAGTTCTTTGTTGTCTCAATCAAATTCTACAAGAACTTTCATGCCTCCATGACTATGATATCCAATCCTAGACTAGAATTGATATAATTAAATCTCTAATCCTGCCAAATATGCAAAAAACCACTTTGTTAGAATTATACATATCATAAAAATTTGTCAATTAAATTTACATGTATTTTTTCTGCTCAGTTCATGAAGAATTATATCACAGTTATCCAAATTAGAATAATTCCAGGTCATTCTCCTCTAAACCATTTTTCCAACAACTGTACTCTTTCCCCAATATGATATATGAGCTTAAAGTTATGGCTTCCCAAAAAAACACTTTCAACCCCTTTTCTTTTGTTTTACAACATGATCTTGTCGAAAATATTCCACAGCTCCTTTAACTGGTACAGAATTCGAATTCTGCATAGGCGCTTCCTACAAACCACTTTCTATGTGACCACGGATCGAAACCATAAGATTATTAACTCTTTAACACCTTCATTTGTATTCTTCTACTCAGGAACTTGTTCAAACAAAATGTTTGAGGTATTGCTTACTTCTAAGCTCTTCGCACCTCTAAATAACCCCTTTTACCTTATCATGAGACCGGCGCTTGGGACCAAGTCCTCCGGACTTTGGCCTTCGGCTATTCTCTTTTTTCAATCTTCCAACTTATGTCGGAGTAAACTTTACTGAACCTTTCTATTAACTCCACTAGCAGATCGAACGATCAAGATTTAATCTCTCGTTGACTGGACGGTCCCACCCCATCTGGAGGATTCAACGAAATCAACAACTGCGACTTAATCGGGTGTTGGGATGGACAGTTCTTAATTAGTTAGGGACTTCGATGCTTCAGGACTTCGGAACATTACAACTCCCATGTCACTCAACTCCCACAGAGTGATACATGTCGAAGTACGTTATCCTTCTATTGTTTAATTTGACAGCTAAGACTTAATCAAGCATTGGGACGGACGGTCCTTAATCAATTCGGGACTTTGACGCTCCAGGACTTTGGGACATTTCCACTCCCAAGTCGTTCAACTCCCCGGAGTGATACCTACCAAAGTGCTTACACCATCCTTCCACTGCTCAATCTAACGGTTGAGAAAGGCCCTGAAAGGATCTTAGATCGACGATCTGTGTGAATTCGCTACTTCAGGACTTCGACACTTTTGTTGGTAGAGACGTTGGACACCTCTGGAAACCATACTCCTGTAGATAACATGGCATGTTGATTTCACCTATGGTGACATGGACCCATGGCATGTGTGCCACGTGTCACTCAAAAATGAACAATTTGGGGTCCAAAAGGTATTGAATTCATGTGACATGTGTCCCCACATGGCACCCCTGCCACGTGGCATAAGACACGTCATCAACTAAATAGATAGTATGCATTCCTCCACTCCAGATCTAATGGTCTACGTGATTTAATGACCACGGATTTACACTTCATGGCTTCGACACTTTGCAACTTCGGCACTTCGTAGCTTTGTCTCTTCATAGCTTTGGCACATCACGACTTCAGCACTTCACAGCTTCAGCTCTTCGTAGCTTTGGCACTTCACAGCTTCGGCACTTCGCAGCTTCGAAACTTCGTGTCTTCAACACTTCAGGGAATTTCATAGTCTCTAGTAATCGTCGAAAAGGCGAAGTTTCGAAGTCCCAAAAATTCTATGTCCTTGTACTTCTGATATAACTCTTTCGATCTAATGGTCGACAAGAATTCGAGAATTCGGCACTCCGGGACTCTGGGTTATAATAGTTCTAAAATGGTTCAATTCCTCCATAGTCAAACTTCCTGAAGTGGTCAATGTTGGATGACCACAATCAACGACGAAGATTTCACCCGAACTTCCTATTAGATTGGACGGCCAACGGAATTTCATGACTTCGACATTTCATGCTTCTTCCCTACCTCCCATAATCTTCAAAGCGACGAATTTTTGGAGTCTCCATCTCCTGCTTGGATGGTTGGGACTTAATCCCACCCAACCCCTGGTTTCACCTCTATCCGACGGTCCTCTTCCACCTGACTTTCAATCTAATGATCCAAAACTCATTTATTCAACGGTTGTGATCGCTCTTGAATTCAAAGGGGAACAATCATAATTCTATGATCCTTTACAAGGATCTTTGTCTGCACAATGTTGAGGCTTCTGCATGATCTCTACAATGTTATTACTCCTGAGCTTTAAGATCTCGAGGACATATTCATTCTTAAGGAAAAATCCATGTCCAATATTTATGGCCCATACCAGTCCAGTGTTTCAACCAGAATCTATGATACCATTATGTAACATACCCAACCACCCATAGGTTGGAAATGTATCAACTTGTAACATACCCAACCACCCACAGGTTGGCCATGCTACTCCAAAAACCCTCTTTTGAACTAATTTTGAATTATAATAACATTTAATATGAAAATCAAGCATGAAAAACTCACATGCATTAATAAAGATCAATGCTACAACATAAAAGGAATAAACAACGTGTCATGCACAACAAATAACCAAAAATCAAGTAGATTATAATTGCATATCTCATAGATAATTAAATATACAATGGAATATACATTATACAGAGAACACAGAGAGCACTTATATTTTCAAGAAAAATTCACCAACTGGTTGTAGATCAAGGACGTTCCTCCCAACCATATACATTGTTGTTATTTTACTCTCAACGACAATTCACCCCCAAGATAGGGCTATGAATACATAAGGATGGGTCCTAGACCAAATATAAAACACATAGTAGTTGGCTAACTAGCTCTCGGGTTTCCCAACCACATAGCAAATCCAAATTTCTGGCTCTCTTTTCCAATTTACCTGCACAACCCAAAGAAATGAACATCTATCTATGCCATGAATTCCCTTGGGTTTTTCCATTTCTCTCCAGAGCTCCAGTGCTACTGGTCCGGTAATCTCCCTGTTGGAACTCTAAGGATTCTCAACTGTGGATCATTCTTCCAGAACTACCATCAATCTCATACACACATGCATCCATTGCTTCTTGGAATGATAAATAATTTATTACAACCATCTAGCAATATCTCTCCTCTTCTGGCCATTTGTTTCCATGCTCAAACCAAGATCACATGAATTAGCAAGATTGAGGCACCAAAAATGAAAGAGTGAGAGGGGTGTAACGATGAATGAATAAGAACAAGTGAACCCAGAACAACAAGTGAGTGAGAGAAGAAGAAGAAGAATAACCCCTCCAAAACATCCCCCAAGGGATGTTTCTCTGTCCTTGTTTGTCTTGCAACCAATGATGTATTATTTTATTAATGTATATAGATTTATTACATTTCGTAGGTACTCTGGCCCTTTTTCAACTTTACTGGCTCACTAGCCTAAATCACAATTACATAATACATTATATTTCACAAGGGTTAAAACTGGGGTGTCACAAGAATAAAAAAAGAGCTAAAGACTGAAGTACGAGAGTTGACTTCCCAAGATCCTTTTGGCTTGGGAATGTAATTAGATCCTTTTGAATAAAAATATTTTGCATAACTGAGGAGATTTTGAGACCTCATTCTTCTAGATCATGTGATCTCTTGTGTTTTGTTTCTCATGTTTTCATTAATACTCTTTATTTTGATCACTAATTTATTTAAGGTTGCAAGAGCTACTATTCAGTACAACCTCTGTTGTAGCTAATTAAAAAGATGATGTTTGAACACAGATTTTCCTCTGTTTTGTTGTGAGCAAACAAGACCTCTATTTGGACATCATTGCTTGTTTTCTGAAGATTAAACTCAACCTAAGTAAATATTGTGTTTGTTATTCTATTGAGGAGAGAAGTTAGATTTATCCTGGTTAGATACCTGGCTTTTTTATTCAGTTTGTGTTTATCCCATATCTTCTATCCACACCTAATATTTCAAAGGATTTATTAAATGAAGCTATGCCTCCTTTTGTTCTGATTTTGAAATATTGAAAGACTTATTTAGACCCAGATCAAAGAGACCAAAAAAAGTTGATCAGACAATCATTATTCTCTTGAAAATGCGCTAAGCATTTCTCTATCACAGCTAGGAGAAATATCTAGCAACAACATTTTTTGGCATTGTTGTCGGGGACGGTTTTGAAGGTTTCCACCTTTCTTGGGTGTATGAAAAAGCTTAGATCTATTTCTTGATGGTGAACAAGAAATAGGAATTAAGCATTGGTTGCAATCATTCACCTAGAAACTCCTTGGTTCAAAGAATCCATATGATTCATTGGCGACTCCATTGGTATCCATATGTCAAGCTCTTTTGTTGCTCATATCAGTACAAGGTTTGCTCCTTTTTATTTTACAAATGTTTCTGGTTTTCCAAATAATCTTCCTGATATTAAATAATGGAGAGATTATCTTCCTAATTTTAGAGAGGATAAAGATGGCAATCCTGATGAACACTTGTTTGAGTTTCATAATCTTATGGATCAATTGGATATTCATCACAAGGATGTCCTCATGAAACTGTTCATGTTTTCTTTGGGAGGAGATGCTCGTGATTGGTATAAATCACTTCCTCGTTCTAGTATTTCATCCTTGAAAGAATTTCATGCTACATTTAATCAATATTGCAAGATAATCTATCCAGTTGACCTCCTTTTTGAAGATTGTTGCAATATAATGTTCACAGAACAGGCTTATGAAGAATCAGAGCATGATAGCAATTGTGATCAAACACAAGAAAATTCCCTTCAAGCAAATCAAGCAAATTCATATGAAGAAGAAATTATTGCATACATAGAAGACTTTCAAGCAGATCAAAGACATGTTTGTTGCAGCAGTGAAGATAAAGAAGATATTATTTCAATTCAAGATAAAGAAGCTTCTTTGAAATAAGATACAAAGCACCAACTACTCCCCCGACATATAAGGATGGAAATAAACTTGAAGACAATGATTCTAGAGATAAAAATGCCATCCTGAATGGTTTGATTGAATCAGTATACACCAAGGTTGTGCCTTGTGAATCCACAAAAGAAATCTGGGACAAAATGAAGAATATCTACGAAGGATATGTCAAATTTAAAGGAGCCAAACTTCAAACATTTAGAGTCAAGTTCGAACAATTGAATATGAAGGAAGATGAAAACATTGCCTCCTACTTTCTACAAGTTGATGAGACAGTCAATGCCATCAAGGGTTTGGGAGAAGAAATGAAGGAAACAATCATTGTTCAAAAGGTATTGAGGTATCTACCTATGAGATATGATTCGAAAATTTCATCCCTAGAAGAAAGAGCATATATAGACACCTTGAGAATGGATGAGTTTCATGGGATGCTCACATCTTACGAGATGAGGATAGAGCAAGACAATCCAGACACGAAGGAAGCATCATTTAAGGCCTCAAAGAAGACAAAGAAGAAAGATAAACAGAGGGTGAATTTAGATTGTAGTTGCAACGATGATTCAGAGGAAGATGAAGAGGTGGGTAACTTTTTCAGAAGGTTGAAAAAGGGAATCAAAAAATACAAAGGTAAGCTTCCATTGATTTGTTTTAATTGTGATGGTGTTGGTTATTTTTCTAATAAATGCCCTTATAAGAAAAAGAAAATAAATGGAAAAGAAGATGACCCTAAAAAGAAAATTCCAAAAGGTAGAAGAAACAAAAAAAAGTTTTTCAATAAAAGTCTTTTAACCAAGGAAGATAGTTCCTCATCAAACGAAGATGAAGTTAGTGACATTAATACAGAAAGGGTACTATTCATGGAAATAGAAGACTCGGATGAAGAATATGAAGAGCAAGAATTTGATTGCAGAGAAGAATTGTTGAGTGCCATAGGAGTTTTTAAAAGAGAAAATAAGAAAAACAAGTCACTCCAAACATAACTAACTCAAAAATCCAAAGAAGTCAAGTAAAAAATCACGAAGCTAAAACTCCAAGCAGAAGAAGACAAGAGAATTAAACAAATACTCAAAGGGCAGTTAGAAGAAAGAGACAAGACCATTGAAGGCTTGGAAGCTGAGATAGTCACTCTAAGAAAAGATCTTCATAAGAAGGACATGCAGAAAAACAACACCAGGATATTGGATAATAACATTAACAATCAAAGACCTTACTATGATAGATATAGCTTGGGAAACAATCAGAAGTAGACAAAGAAGGGTTCAAGCTCTAAAATGACATAACAAGAAGCAGAACCAAGAAGTTATGAAATAGTTGTTAGAGGTCCCTCGAAAGAACAAGACTGGAAAATTCAAGGGGAAGATTAGAAAGACACTGCACCACCTAGAAGATTCAGATGTCAGTATCAATAGTAGTCAGCGATAGAAAGACCTCAAGAAGAAAAAGGATTTAGAAGAGCAGAATTATTCAGAAGATCTTTTATTTCCGGGTATCAAACTATTTTTCTTGGTTCATGTTATTTATGTTATAATTTTGGGCACAAAATTGTGAATTGTAGAGCCAATACCAAGAATAGAAGTAATGATGAGGGTTATACAATAAATGGTTATCCAAGAAGATCTCATGAAGCACTTAATAGAAGCTACAATAGATTTGGATTGTTAAGTGATGAGGTAGAATGTTATAAGTGCAACAACTTTGGACATATGGCTAGAGATTGAAGACTCATTGTTCCTCCAAGATAACCAAATCAAAGTATCAACAATCATAAGCAGGAACCATAAAGTATATGGATAAGAAAGCAAGATCAATTCAACACTAAATAATGCAATGTTTTTCTGCAAGCTCAACACAAGAAACGTGGATGGTATGTTGACAGTGGATTCTCAAAGCATATGACAGGTGATAAAGACAGGTTTTTGAAATTGAAGAAATAAAGAGATGGATCAGTTTCATTTGGGAATGATAACTCATTCAGGGTCATTGGAAAGGGCATAGACAAGCTCAGAAGTAAGAATGCCATGACAAAAAATGTTTTACTAGTCGAAGACATGAAACACAATCTACTAAGTGTAAGTCAAATGTGTGATCAAGGACACAGACTTGTGTTTTAATCAAGGAAGTGTGAAATAAGGAAAGTGGAATCAAGAAAGTTGGTAGCTACAGCTGTAAAGACTCCAAGCAACATATATATTCTAAATGAAATAGGAAAGGAAATATGTTTCTTAGGAAAGGAGAATGAAAGTTGGTCCTCGCACAAAAGAATGGGTCACATAAATTTTGATAATCTTGTCAAATTCAACAAAAGGGAAGTAGTAAGAGAAATGCCTGAGATCTCGAAGCCAACAAACATTCTATGGAGAATTGTCTATAGGGAAAACAAACCAAGACAAATTTCAAGTCGAAGTAATATTTCACAACAAAACCATTGGAAATTGTACATACTGATCTGGTTGGACCGACAAGAACAAAAGGATTGAAAGGTGAATAGTACTTCATGTTACTAGTTGATGAATGCAAAAGAATGACTGCAGTTTACTTTCTAAATAAGAATTCAAAGGAATTTGAAAGCTTCAAGACATACAAAGAGATGATTGAAACTGAGACAAAGTTGAAAATCAAATGTTTGATATCAGACAATGGAGGATAATTTACATCAAACGAATTCATGGAATTATGCAACAAGCATGGGATAAAGAGGCAATTCTCAGTAGCCAAGAAACATCAACGAAATGGAATTATTGAAAGGAAGAATAGAACAGTATAAGAAATGGCCAGAACCATGTTAATGGATTCCAAATTGGAAGATGTATTTTGGGTATAGCCAGTACATACAGCAGTTCACATACAAAATAGAGGGATGCTCAGAAATAACAATGATAAGATTCTATATGAGTTATGGAAAGGAAGACCAACAAATGTAAAGCACTTCAAAGTTTTCAGAAGCAAATGCTACATCAAAAGATAATATAGCAGAATTGGAAAATTTGATTCTCGAGTCAGTAAAGGCATATTGGTTGGGTACTCAAGCAAAAGGAAAGTATACAAATGTTTCAATATGAGACTCAACATAATAGTGGAAAGCATCAATGTAATGGTTGATTAAATAGATGGCCGAAAGATAAAATAAAGTAGTAAATATTTAGTGGAACGGGATCATGAAGAAGATTTGAAAAAAGAAGAAGTAGATGAAGAATCATATCAAGAAGAAGAGCAGCCAGAAGCAAAGTAAGAACAATAGGATATTCAAGTACCTCCAAATACACCCAGTAGATGAGTGCAAAAAAGTCATCCATCAGAATAGATTATTGGAAATTAAGATACATGAGTTGAAACCAAAAGAAGAATCCACTCACTAGAATAGTAGCATCTAGCACTACTATCTACTATTGATCTGAGAAGTTTTGAAGAGGCCAACAAGGATGAATTATGGATCAAAACTATGGATGAATAGTTAGACCAGATAGAAAAGAATGACACTTGGGAACTAGTTCCAAGGCCAAAGAACAAGAATGTAATTGGTACAAAGTGATTCTTCAAGAAAAAATTGAAGGAGGACGGACAGGTTACCAAGAACAAAGAAATATTGGTATGCAAAGGATACTCTCAAGTTGAAGGTATAGATTTTGAAGAGACGTTTTCCCTAGTTGCCAGGATGGAAGCAATCAGATTGATACTAGCTTATGCATGCTCCAAGAATATTAAAGTGTATCATATGGATGTAAAATCAACATTCCTAAATGGAGATTTAGAGGAAGAAGTTTACATTGACTCAACATCCCGAAGTATTTCAGTTGACAAAAAAAGAAGGATATGTCTGAAAGTTGAAGAAATAAATATGTGGACTCAAGCAGGAACCTAGAGTATGGTATTATATACTGGACATATATCTACAACAACAAGGATTCAGGAAAGGAAATGCAGACAACAATCTATACATAAATATTAATCAAGACAGTATATTAATCATTGAATTTTGTGTAGATGATATCATCTTTGGAAGTGATGATGACAGAATGAGTAAGAAGATTACCAAAGACATGCATCACTATTTTGATATCTCATTTCTTGGAGAGTTAAATTTCTTCTTGGGACTTCAGATATGTCAAAGCAACAAAAGCATCTTCATCTCTTAGGCAAAGTATATCATAGAAATGTTGAAGAAGTTTGGAAAGACAAATTGCAAATCAGTCATTACTCCTAAGCAGACAAGTTGCAAGTTAAGTAAGGATGAAACAATGATGATTCCAAGGATGTAGATCAGAGGCAGTACAGATCAATGATTGGCAGCTTACTCTATGTGACATATTCTAGACTAGATGTGATGGAGGCAGTTGGATAGGTTGCAAGGTTTCAAGTAGCACCAAAGGAATCTCATGTTTTGGAAGTAAAGAGGATATTTAGATATCTCAAATGTAAATAATAGTTTGGTTTATGGTATCCAAAAAGAAAGGATCTATCTCTTGTGGCCTACACAGATGCAGGTTGCATTGATGATAGAAAAAGTAAAAGTGGAGCAACTTTCTACTTGGGTGAGTGTCTAGTATCATGGATAAGCAAGAAACAATTATCAGTATCTTTTTCCATAGCAGAGGCAAAATGCATTACAGCAACAACTTGTTGTACTTTGGTTCTTTGGATGAAGCAAACATTGTAGGATATGCAAGTAAACTATGATGAGCCTATCTCAATGCTTTGTGATAACACCAGCGCCATCAGTATTTCAAAGAATCCAATGATGCACTCTAATACTGTTAAGGACCTAACCCCTCACGTAGGTAGAATAATATGTTTCCATGTAATAAAGGTCAATATTAATAAGGCCTAGCAATAAGAAAGAATAAGTCAAATGTAATAAGACCTAATAGAAGCTCCCGCTTCTAGAAGGATCTTTCTCTAGATTGTTCTTTTGATAGACATATTTAGTATAAATAAGATTCAAGGGTATGGGAATTTTTGTCTTGGATATTATTGTAATAGAGCTCTGCTCTGCTAGAGGTTTCCCCCTCGAAGAGGCAAGTGAACATTGCTCTCAATAATAAAAGTTCTCTTTCTAGTGTTATTCTAGTATTATTTTGGTATTATTGTGGTGTTGTTCTAATTATATCGTTGTTTATCTGCCATTTCTAGCCAATTAGTTATGTTCTGCATAGTATTTTATATCTAGAATATTGCAAGTGGTATCAGAGCCAGGTTCCTCAGCAGAAAATTGTGGGTTGAATTTTTTTCAGGGTAGAAACATATTCTGGCATCTTTAAACTACAGAGATCTGTCATTACACACATAAACCAGAGGTCGAGGATTCATACATACAAGAAATACAAGTGGTACTTAAGCGCACATCTGTTGGCCACCATTATAACCCTTGTTAGTACCCCTTCGAGTGGTAGCGCATCTGACAACACCTGTATATGAATCGGCCTAGATCTCTTGAAGCCCTCCATATATAAACTGATCATTCATTTGAATGTTATAGTGTCATTGAGAAAAACACTCGGGAAGATACTCTCTAGTACCTGGGTAGTCAGGTAGTACATCTAAGGACATGGTCTAACCTCCTTTGTTGGTGCCCTGAGATATTGTGTCGAGTACTATTGTTGGACCCTGCACGTATATTAGAGTGTTATAGCATAGGGAAAACCCTTGTCTGTAGAATCCTTGAATACCCCTTGGGATGGAAACAAAAAAAAAATCGACAAAATATATTGTTGTGCAACTGTGTCTCCTACATTCAGGTTGTGAAATTACTACACATTTCTTCATGTTAAGAATTTGGGCATTTCATCACTGCAGTATTCTTCAAATCCGAGTACAGCTCTGCTAGAGTAATAAAAAAAGAGTTTGGATCCTGTTGACACCATTATTCGAGACCCATCCCATTGGATTTCTCTCTTCACCCTTATCGTAGTCATACCTATCATTTTTCAGCAAATTGTTTTTCTCATGGACCTAACCCCCTTCCAACACCCTTATTTGGGATTTACCCATTCGATTCAACTCGTTGCCCTGATCGTTGTGATACACTTCACCCATAACCCATTTTATTTGTGGTCCCACCCACCCCTTTTCGTGTTCCCTCTTCAACATGGTCCACACCTGTAGCCAAGACTTGGAAGCTCGCTTCATTGCCTTGCAATCTAATTTCACATAAACCCAACAAGAAGTGAGAAAACCTAGTGTCAATATTTCCACCATCAATAAAAACATGCATTCCTCTATCAATTCCAAAATAGAGGACCTCAAACAAGACCTTGCTACCCATCTTGAATCCTTCACTACGATGATCTGTGCCAAGCTGCATATCCATGTAGATCTTCCCTCATCTGACCCACCTTTGCAAACCGAAGGTGAAACTTCCTCTCATTCCTAGAATTTTCAGCCCCATCACTTTCAGTGTGACCAACACCTTCCGCATGTGAATGTGACCAAATTTGATGGCTCGGATCCCACTGGTTGGGTAACTTAAATGGAACATTATTTCTCTTTGTATGGCATTATAGATGAGTTGGCCAAACTCCAGTATGGTGTTCTCCATCTAGATCAAGAACGTTGGCAATGGTGGAAATGGAGAAAAAATGCCCGCCAAGGGTATGTGGCTTGGACATACTTTGTGGCAGAGCTTTATGAACGCTTTGACACTGACACCAACCATTTAGGTTGTTTGACAAAGTTGAAACAATCTAACACAATGGAAGACTTTATAGTCACTTTTGAGCGATTGGCCTTTTGTACAGAGGGCATGTCTAATGCTTTTTTCCGAGAATGTTTTATTAGTGGCCTCAAGGATGAGATTCATGCCCATGTCCTCATGGCTCGGCCTTAGATTTGGGTGGATGCTACTAAAAGAGCTAAGGAATCACAATAGGTTGTCTCTTCTCAAAACTGAAAACCCTCATTTATTCCTCGCACTAAACAATCACTCCCACTCCTCCTTCTACTCCACTAAAGATCCAGAAATTGACCAGGGCCGAAATGGTTGAACGCCAACTCAAAGGCCTTTGTTATAATTGTGATGAAAAATATTTTCCTAGGCATAAGTGTAAGGAACAAAATCTTTTTATGGCCATATCGGAGGATGTTTTGGAAGACGATGTTGAGGCTCCCCTTATGTTCATGTCACCTGAACCCACTGAAATCACCCCTCCCTCAAACCCTCCTGAAGTAGAACTGATCATTTCCCTAAATTATCTCACTGGATTCTCTGCTCCCCAAACCCTCAAGCTAATTGGTTACCTTAAGAATAGGAAGGTCATCATTCTTGTTGTAGTGGAAGAACCCATAATTTTATTCATCGTCGCATTGCCCAAGAAACTAATTTCTATGTTTGTGTCGTCAATCATTTTCAAATCATGATTGCCAATGGCAGGTCCATGAAATGTGGCAAGCGTTGTGAAAATGCCTGTCTCCAAATTGGTGAGTACCATATGAAATCTCATATCTTTTCTATCGACATGGAAGGTTGTGGCATTGTGTTGGGTGCAGAATGGTTAAGGACTTTGGGTCTCATTCTCATGGATTTTAAGGAATTAACCATACAATTCGACCAGGAGGGACAATAATATAAGTTCCAAGGCATCATTGTTGGTTCCTCGACGATCATCAGTTCCCATCGCATGGAAAATCTTCTCAAAAAAGGTCATTCTGACATTATTGCCCAAATCCATGCCATACAAGCCACTAGGACACCCTCTGTGCCACAGGACCTCCAATCCATCCTCTCTAAACATCAAATGGTTTTTTCCACTCCCAAGGGACTCCCTCCTTCCCATGGTGTTCATGATCATCCCATTCCCCTTGTCCCATCAATCCTTCCTCCCAATATCCATTCTTATCGTCATCCATTTTCCCAAAAAATGAAATTGAGAAAATTGTTCAAGAATTGCTCAACGCAGGTGTTATCCACCCTAGTACGAGCCCCTACTCTTCTCATGTGGTCATGGTCCTTAAGAAAGAAGGTTCTTGGTGCATTTTTCTTGACTTCCACGCCCTCAACAAACTCACCATTAAATACAAATTTCTCATTCATTTCATTGATGACCTCTTGGATGAATTGAGTGGAACCCAGTTCTTTACTAAACTTTATCTTCGTTCTAGATACCACCAAATCTGTATTAACGAGACAGACATTCCTAAGACTGCATTTAGAAATCATAAGGACCACTATGAGTTTTTGGTCATGCCCTTTGTCTTATGTAATGTTCCCTCCACTTTACAAAGCCTCATGAATCATGTCTTCCATCCTTTTCTCCGTCATTTTGTCATGTAGATCGAGTTCATCTACTCTCTCAGCACCAACTTTTCCTCAAACAATCTAAATGTGCTTTTGGAGCCTCAAAAGTCAAGTACTTGGGTCATCTTGTTGGCAAGGCTGGTGTTAGGGTGGATCCTAAAAAGATTGAAGCTATGCAAGATTGGCCTCACCCAAAGAATCTCAAAATATTGCATGGATTTCTAGGTTTAACAGGTTATTATCGCAAGTTTGTTAAGAATTATGGAAAGGTTGTGGCACCTCTCACTAATCTCCTTAAAAAGAATTCTTTCACTTGGACTCCTGCAGTTTCTTAGGCTTTTCAAACCCATAAGATGGCCATGTGCACCACTCTAGTCCTGGCCTTTCCTGATTTCACAAAGACCTTTGTCCTGGAATGTGATGCTTTCGGGAAAGGAATTGGCGCAGTCCTTATGCAAGAGGGTTGGCCTTTGGCCTTTACTAGAAAACAATTGTCAAATCAAAATCTGGGCAAATCAATCTATAAAAAGAAAATGTTGGCTATTTTTCATGACGTGGATCTTTGTCGCCCTTATCTATTGGGGAAATGCTTCCAAATTAAGATAGATCATCAAACCCTAAAGTATTCTCTGGAACAACGTCTTTCCTCGCTAGAGAAACAAAAATGGGTGACTAAGCTCTTTGGATATGATTATGAGATCTTTACAAGAAAGGAAAAGACAATGTGGTTGTTGATGCACTTTCCAGAAAATATGAAGATGAAGGGTCCCTTTTTATCTCTCATTCATTGTACCATATTGGATCCAAGTTGTTCGCCAGGAATGGCTACACGATCCCAAAATTTTGCATCTGATACAACAATTGCAGTCCAATTCTCCAGTCTCCCCAAGGTACTCTTGGCTCAATGATGAGATTCAATACAAAGGCCATTTGTATTTAAGTAAATAGTCAAAACTTAAATCCACGATACTTTTTGAGCTTCATGCTACACCCACTGTTGGGCACTTCGGGTTTACCAAAGCCTATGATCGGGTAGAACATTATTTTTCTGGGATGGTATGAAATAGGATGTTCACAATTTTGTGGTTGAATGTGATGTTTGTCAACGCAACAAGGGCGAAACAGTCAAATATCTTGGCACACTACAACCGCTTCCGATTCCATCTGCTATTTGGTAGGATATCTCTATGGATTTTATTGTAGGATTACCTAAATTGGGAAATAAATCATTCATCATGGTGGTAGTTGATCGTCTTTCCAAGTATGCTCATTTTTGTGCTCTTCAACACCCATTTACAGCCTCCATTGTGGCTCAACGTTTCATGGATCAGGGCTTCAATATTCATGGCATGCCTCATTCTATTGTTTATGATTGCGACCCAAATTTCACCGACAACTTTTGGCAAGAACTGTTCAAGCTACAAGGCACCCAATTGCAACTCAGCACAGCTTATCATCCCCAAACTGATGGTCAAACTGAAGTTGTCAACAAGTATTTGGAAACATATTTGAGGTGTTTTGCATTGGAAAGGAAAAATCAATGGATTCAATGGTTACCACTAGTTTAATGGTGGTACAACAATTCTTACCATACAGTTACCCACGTGACTCCTTTTGAAGCGGTATATGGAAAAAATCCACCTTCATATCTCTCATACTTGTCAGGTGTCTCAAAGGTCCAAGTGGTTGAGAAAACGCTTATAGTTCGATAGGCTATCCTCCATAACCTCAATGAGAATTTGGTCATGGCCCACAATCACATGAAGCAACAAGCAGATCAAGGTTGCTCTGAACGTCAATTTGCAGAAGGAGATCAAGTGTTTTTTCAACTGCAACCTTACAAGCAAAATTCCCTCAAGACTGACCATTTTCATAAACTGGTGCCCAAATTTTATGGTCCTTATATCATTCTCAAGCGAGTGGGACATGTGGCCTATCATTTATCTTTTCCTAGTCATTCTAAGCTCCATCATGTTTTTCATGTTTCATGTTTAAAGAAGGTGATTGGAACTAAGTGTCAAACTCAAACCACCCTTCCTGAGTTGGACAAATAAGGCTCCATTTGGATACAACCACAAGTAGTTTTGGACTAGCGTGAGTGTCTTCTAGATCAATGAACCATCAAGAAATTGTTAGTCTAGTGGAAAGATACAACTCTAGCAGATGCCACTTGGGAACCAACTACCATTCTGCAGCAATTTGCTCACCTCAATCCTTGAGGACAAGGTTGTTTTTAAGGGGGAGGACATGTTAGGGACCTAACCCCTCAAGTAGGTAGAATAATATATCTCCATGTAATAAAGGTCAATATTAATAAGTCCTAACAATAAGGAAGAATAAGTCAAATGTAAGAAGACCAAATAGAAGCTTCTGCTTCTAGAAGGATCTTCCTCTAGATTGTTCTTTTGATAAACATATTTAGTATAAATAGGAGTCTAGGGTATGAGAAGTTTTGTCTTGGATATTATTTTAATAGAGTTTTTCTATGCTATAGGTTTCCCCCTCGAAGAGGCAAGTGAACATTGCTCTCAGTTGTAACACCCTGTTTCCCCCAGTCTGTAAATATAACTAGACTGGCCAAGGACTATGGAAAACTCATAAGTATGAATATGTGATGTAAATGGACCTACGGGAAGAGGTCAATGAATGTGAATAACATTCTAAATTTTTTGCAGGACTGGTGATGAGGGGATGTGCAAAAAAAGAGACCACGATGGCGGTGGAAGGCACCTAGAAAGGTGGCGTTAACTTCCACCAAGAATTAAATACCATATTTGGACTCCACTGGCCCGGAGAACCAAAAGAGGCTCGCTAGACCTGAAATTCAATGCCTCACAGGCTGGTAGGCGGATGGCTTGATGAGGGATGGGATGGTGAACTACCCATCCATAGAGTCGTCATGCCTGATCGGCGTGAGAATAATCGTGCCACACGCAACCTCGCGAGAGGATAAGGCGTATGGCATGGACGATTGAAAGGGCAGACGCAAGGGGAACTCTGGCAGTTTTTACGCAGAGTGAGTGATAGCAGAGAGGAAGGATTGTAACCTTCACTCCTGGTCACTGGCAGACAAAGAGACGCAGTCTCAGAGCATCATGGTCTCAGCTCGGGGGTGGCTAGTGGTAAATCCGTTGGGAGTCGCTGAGCCTATGGTTGGGTGGAAACGAGCACCCCTCTCAGCAGTTGCACCCATTTCTGGTGTTAATTTCGTATTTTTACATAATTGTATCTTAAAATTTACAGAATGATGTATATATGTATATGTTCATAGAACTGTGAAATTATGAATGATTTCTGTGTAAGAATGCCTGTGCAGTGTTTGATAAGAATGAATAGATATATGCTCATAACAGAGGAAACCACTCATAGTGTGCGTGGATAAAGCAATTTTATTTACGCCTAGATTGAGCTAAGTTAGGTTCCCAGCCCATTCTCGGGAAGTTGCTTTCCCTTATCCATCTCCAGGGATGCCCAGTACAGATCTCTTCACAGAGGTTTCTTCCTTAGAAAGGTTCACAAAGAACCCAATAAAAAGGGACTTGAACGTACAAGTCTTAACAACCCTATATAAAGAGGAACGACCCTCTTAAATCCCGAAGTAGTAGCGTAGGGATAAGTATTGA
The DNA here is from genome assembly GCA_009831015.1 of Picea engelmannii. Lineage (NCBI taxonomy): Eukaryota > Viridiplantae > Streptophyta > Pinopsida > Pinales > Pinaceae > Picea > Picea engelmannii. The sequence continues at coordinate 66,770 of ML787892.1, read as the reverse complement.
TCAACAGATGAGACCTTGTCGGAGAGTCTGCGGTCATTCATGATCGTTAAATCGAAGAAATAAATGAGGGCGTTAATTGCCATTAACCCTTTTTCCTCTATCTTCGTGAATAGCGAGGAAATATGAACCATAGATCCCCAGGCTCCATGAGAACATCTAGACCATTGATTTGTCCACATCCAAAGAGCAATAGAAAAGGGTGCGGCATCGGGACCGATATGAATCATTAGATCTTAGCTAGGAATCTCGACAATCATTAGATCTATAGGGAGATAGAAGAGGGTTAAGCCTCGTGAATAGGGTTAAAAGGATCCGAGCCGTCCATCCGAGGAGGACAGGTGGCAGAGATCCAGAGATCTCGTGAGCTCGGAGGTTCGCTGGGTAGGAGTCCAAAGATTGAATGCTCCAAGTCGCAAATGGTGAAGCCATGAGAGGACCAGAGTCGTCCATCCATGGAGGATAGGTGGCAGAGATCCGAAGATCTCACGAGCTTGGAGGTTCACTGGGTAGGAGTCCAAATATTGGATGCTCCAAGTCATGAATGGCGAAGCCATAAGAGGATTGAAGCCATCCATCTGAGGAGGACAGGTGGCAGAGATCTGGAGATCTCGTGAGCTCAGAGGTTCGCTGGGTAGGAGTCCAAAGATTGGATGCTCCAAGTCGCGAATGGTGAAGCCATGAGAGGACTAGAGCCGTCCATCCATGTAGGATAGGTGGCAGAGATCCAGGGATCTCGTGGGCTTGGAGGTTCGCGGGGTAGGAGTCCAAAATTTGGATGCTCCAAGTCACAAGTGGCGAAGCCACGAGAGGAGCATCAGAGAATCGGAGTTTTCGAGCACAAAGAAATCTTGTCATATGGAATCACGATCCATGATTTACCAACAAGATCAAAACCATCCATTAGGTGGAACACACGTCAACAGATCCCGAAGAGTCGGAGTTTGAGGCATCGGAGTTTCCGGAGGTAAGAAACTCCCACACCTTGGAATCGCGATCTGCGATATCCCGACGGGAGAGCCATGTGGGCCACAGCGGGAGATAGTGGAGGACAAGTGTCATGCACATTTCTGTATCGGCATCTCGAGAGTCCAAGGGACTTTCACATCGTGACACTGAAAGGCACGAAACCCCAACAGGATTAAAGGCTGTGGTCTTGTGAAAGTTGTGGTCACATTGACCAGAGCTTAGCCTGGAGAGACAATACACTAGGGGCATATCAGGGATCGGAGAATCGCAAGTTCTGAAGACTTGTGAATTACGACATTGGAAACCCTGAAAATACGATAGGAGTAGCCTTGAAAGGAGGTAAGGCCACTGTCACAGAGGCAGTGGACCATAGGCTTGGCCTAGAAGGCTAAAGCGTAAGGAGCATGTCGGAATTTGAAGGATCGCGAGTCTTGGGGGTGAATGAATTTTGACATTAGAAACCCCGTAGCCCCAATGGGAGTTATGACCATGGTCATATAGAGGAGGCCATGCAACCAAGAGCTTAGCCTAGGAGGCTAACTGGCATTTAAGCGAGTCGGGATGGTTGAAAATAGAAATCCCGACGGGAAGGGACATGAGACCACAGTTATGTACAAAGATTCGGGTAGGTAAATAGAAGACCTGTGAATTGGGGATTGGCATTTTGCTGCTACAAGCTCCGGGGATTCTCATGGTTGAGAAAACAACAAAAAGTTTTGATTTTAGGTAGTGGGTGTGTTACATCAGTAATTAAAGTGCTTTTTCTGGTGTTATTCTAGTATTATTTTGGTATTATTGTGGTGTTGTTATGGTTATATCGTTGTTTATCTACCATCTATAGATAATTATTTATGTTTTGCATACTATTTTATATCTGGAATATTGCAAAGACGAGGCACATTTCGATCAAATATCACTTCTTACAAGAACAGGCTACATAGAAGAACATCAAGCTAGAGTATGTTGGGACAAAGGAGTAGATTGCAAATATCTTCACCAAACCATTTGCAAGGGAAATTTTCGAGTATCTGTGACATAAACTCGGAGTAGTTTCTTCCCCATGGTGATTCACTTAGAATCAAGCTTAACTAGACAGGGGGAGAGAAACAAAATTCTTGAAGAAGTTCAAGTAATGAAACTTTTGAATGGTTTTCATATATACATAAAGAATTACACAAGAAAGCACCATGAAGAGAAAAGTATGTAGAGTTAGCAGAGGCTTGTAGATAGAGGGAGAAGCCCTGGATGAGGAGTACCCTTTTCCATTGATGTCAATGGGGGAGAGATAAAGAGTAAGGCATGGAGAGATAATGGAATGTAGTCAAGGGGAGAAATGGTCACTAAGGGAGCATGAGCATATGGATTGCCATGCCTAAGTGTTGCCATCAATTCCAAAGGGGAAGATTGTTGGACAGTGGTTTGTTGGTTTTCATTGATGTCAACCCGTGGAGAGTGATTTTGGAGAATTATGTCAACCCCTAGAGATCGATGTCAATACTTGAATAATTTTGGTTGCATATTTCAATAGCCACGACAGTGTGGTATTGGTAGTTGAAGTTGAATAAGGAATATGGACATGAAGGACAGTATAAATATAGGCATGACTCTCATAAATGGATAGTAATTGTCGTGTTGTTTCTAGTGATATGTGTAATGCCACATAGTTCCTCACGGTTAGGGAGATATGGCGTTGTAAAGTTGGAAGCCCTGAAGAGTGGACGCGAAGCCCCTAGTTTGTTACAAGTCTTGGTCAAAGGGGTAAAGTTGTTGTAACAAGAAAACCTTAGAAGCCCTAAATTAAGGAGAGGAGTTACCTAGCTCAAGTATATAAGCACCTCAAGGATTCATTTACAAGGACACTCCCACACTTATTCATTTCTTATATTTCTTGTGATCTAGTGATCTTTTGCTAAGGTTGTAGCGTCATTTTCTGAGGTAGCAAAGAAGGGTTGACAACGAAAATCTTGGAGTTACAACAGAACCCTAGTTTCTGAGGTATACGCGAGTTTCAAGTCAATAAGGGAGCGTATGTATGTAGTTTACAGTGAAGAAAAGAGTGCATATACGTGGGCTGTAGAGGACAAAGTCGCATACATGTGAAAATCTCATGAAATTTTGAATAGATGTTGGTACCAGGTTTCTAGAGTCTGGAAGGAAGGTTACATGTTATCATGTTATTGTTTCAGGTCATCTTCGGAGGTAATGGTGTGATTGTATACTTGTTTTGATGGTTACTTCTTGTCATGATATGGCGTATGCTTGAGGCATACTTGGTATGGTTGGTTTGGTATCTGGATATGGTATATCTTGGTTGTTTGGCTGAGTGAGGAGCACTCTTATATATGGTTCAACATATGCCATGGTTTTTATAGTTCTTATCCTTGAGTTGATTGTATATGGTTGAGGCATATTCATGTTGTATGGTGGCATATGCATGAGGGGCATGCATTGGTTCTTTGATATACTTCATTGATGATATGGTACAGATTTGCATATGGTTGATGGTATGGTATATGGTACATGTTACACATGGTTAATGCTCTAGTTCATGATTCACTATTTATTATTGATGTATCTTTGGTTCATGATTGATGCATGAGATAGTATGTATGTTGGTATACAGTTGATGTAATGTATGGTACAGGTGTTAGTTGGTTGATGAGACAGTGACAGTGATAGAGACAGTGACAAAGTGGCAGTGACAGAGACAATGATAGTGACAGATTAGTGAGAGTGGTAGTGACAGAGACAGTGATAGTGACAGAGTCGTGGCAGTGGCAGTGGAAAAGTTCATGACAATTGGTATACATTTAAGGTTGGACAGGGAAAGGATAGGTGGTTGTAGCTACCTTGTAGTTGTAGCCGAAAAACATAGGGAGTTGTAGCCTCCTTTTGGTTGGAGCCGGAGAATTGGGGAGTTGGAGCTTCCTTCTGGTTGTATCTGGAGAACATATTGGGTTGTAACCTCCTTCTGGTTGGATCTAGAGAATTGGAGAGTTGGAACTTCCTTCAGATTGTAGTCTGAGAAACTAAGGGGTTGGAGCCTCCTTCCAATTGCAACTATAGAGTCAGAATTTGGTGCTTCCAATGAATGTATTCTTTTGATATATAAGAAAAACATTATGTGGTTTTCTCCTGTTTGGGTTTCCATGTAAATTATGGTGTACTATGTATCTATTGTGATGTGATGTTGTTTATGATTATACTGTTGATGATATATTGAATGCTAATGATAAACTGATGAATATTGTTGAAGAATAAATTGTGGTTAAAAGTATGATTATTGTTCATTATTGATTCACCCCCTCTCAGTAATCCAACACCTGCTCCCTTTCTTGAGTTACATTCTCCTCCTCTAAATTTTGATGGGAATCCTCCATTGTTCTTTTCTTTAGCATCTCAACTTCCTCTCCTTCTTTATGCTTAATATTTTCCTCTATACCCACTTTCTACTTTTTTTGGACTTCCAGAGCTGAGTGAGTTTGTGTATCTTCATTGTCTTTTGGATTGGAGGGTCCTTATTTATGAGATCTCTCCCATGTCTCTTGTGAGAGGGCCTAGAATTTGTTCTTCATATTGTTTCCTTCCTAAGCAGTAGGTTTATTCACCTTTCGTCCTAATTTCCTTTTGTTAGGGACTTTCTTGAAACCATCCTTATCTTGCTATTGTTTGGGTTGATCCTAAGAAATCACAACATTTTGGGGAAAATCCCTAAACAAGTGACCATATTCATGACATTTTCTACACATGAAGGGTATATGTTCATAATCTAGAGTATGTATACACTCATTTTCATGGTATGATATGATTATTGAGACAAGAAGATCACATGCTACATTCATATAAACACATATCCTTTCATAATATGTATATATACCAACCTTTGTTACCTCTAATAATTTTACAAAGGTTCCTAGCATGTTCCCCAACCCTTTTAATGTGTCCTTCTCCCAGAATTCTTGGGGTGATGAATACATCCTAATCCTAATTGGCACCTCAGTGAAGTCCTCCTTTTCTGGTGCCAACCTTTCCATCCAATATCTCAGATGCAAACTTGTTGAATTAAAGAAATAGTGTCCTCCTTTGAAAATCCACTCTATGTCCTCTATGCATGCAAAATCACCGTAAAGAAACCTTGGATCCTAGTTCTAGATCAATTTGACCTTTTGATTTCCATCTGGTGTTTAGCCACCATATCAATGCTTTTTCGAAGGGCCAGATGCCCATGAACTTGTCAATGATCGTGTGATCCTTCATATACTTGATATAATTGTAAATGTGAGGAGAAGTGACCTCATATTGTGGATTTTCCAGGGTCTTTTCCAAGCACCCATTCTTCAGTCGATGATTCATGCACTAAGGTTCTTACGCCTATTTTTCAGGGTCATCATTTCTATTGGTTCCCTTTCATATGCCCCCCAACTCAAAATCCGTTGGGATCATATTTACATCGCCCATGATCACCTCCATGTACAATTTTTCCTTTGTTTAGGCTCGTGTCCCCCTCTCCACCAGTGGTTTGTAAGCCCCTACCCTCTTCATCTCTTGCATAGAGAATTACTCAATTGCAGACCTCAAAACCCTCACCAAACCCTACCTCATTTCCTTGCTCTCCATCTCCATCCTCCTTTCCAATTTCACATTCAAATCCATTTTCATGGTTTGTTGTTATCTTTTGTAATTTTTCCCATACTCAATGGATTATTATAACATTTTTAAATTATGTTTTGTAATTTTTATTTTATAAAGGATTACATCTTGTCAACCACCATATGCCATATGTGTGGATCTCTATGTAGTAAGAGTTTTACGGATAAATAATATTTTTCAAAAAGTTATTATTTTTCCTTGCAAAATGTAAAAATGTGTACTACGAAACAATGTTATATATAAAGACTTAACTTGAACAATTATGCTAAAATATTTTTTTATTCAAATATTAATCTAAGCATAAATTTATCTAGAAAACAAAGGATTAGCCAATAGTCAAGATAATATAGCCACTATTGATTCAGGATCATTTCATCGAAGTGACTTATAAAGAATTGTATTAAATGAGCATAAATTAAAGTGCACCATTAAAGAAGGAAAATCTCAATAATGAAGAGACATAAGCATCAAATCTGAACATGAAAACTTGATAACAAAGTTTGTCCCTGGTTGACTATGTCTTTGGGTCTTGCTCTCAAATGGGTAGGCCTTTTTATTAACTCAGCAAAAGAATTTGGAAAAATACATAAGTATACCTCATTCTGGAATTAAGTTGTAGAAGCTTTGCTCATATCAGAAAACAAACAACATCATTGAATTTGTGGCATCAAATTACCCAAAAATGATTGTCTCCACGCCTCAATCCGACTTTGGCACTCCCAGGCCCAAGAGAAATTTTGTCTCAATTTTTGTGCATGCTCCCTATAATTAATTCACAAAAAAATTACCTTGAAAATTGTGCTCAATCGTACCATTGCACGTGCTTCACCGACGAATTTCAAAATTTAAATAATAATTGTGGGCAGTATAAACATTGGGGTTGTTTGGCCCAATGGTTGGCGGAGGTGATTTAAGGCTTGGTTGTTGGGGGAGGACCCGAGGTCAAACCCGCAGGCTTCCCTTTTTGGTCTCCTCCATTGCAATTGCCACCAAATATGGCGGACTGTTTTTATAACAAGGAATATGCCACTAGTTTGGCAGTACCACTATCTTTGGAAAATCGGTTAACTTTTTGGCAGGATGCAAGTTTAGATATGGCGGTTCGTTGATTGCTCGGCGAGATATTCCACCAAATTTGGTGGAACCGCCGCCAGATTTGGAGGACTTCATATATATATATATATATATATATTGTATTTTCGGTTGCTGGACCTCATTGAGCATTTGCCCGCTGCCACGTGGTAGCCCATGACTGGGCCACATGGCGACCATTTATTGGCCCATGTAATTCATTTACACAATCACCATTCCACGTCATCTACCATGTTAGCCTGCCACATCACCTGCCATGTCACCGTACGGTCTGCCACATGGTTTTATGAACTTCCATGTGGCACTTTTTCATTGGTCCACAGATTGACCTGAAAAAACCAAAAATGAGTGACACATGGCAGCCTCTAGTCCTACCATGTCACCATGTTGACATCAACATGACACATGTCACCTTCTGCATGTTCCAAATACAGTGTATGAATGCTGACGTCATATGTACTGATGCTGATGTCATCAGTATGGATGTTGACTCATCCCCTGTCGACTAAGCTAGGTTGACCAAACTTTGACCGTGAATATCTTTCAATTTGTAACTATGTTTGACTAGTCATTTACATCGTTGGAAAGCTTGTGATCCACTCTTCCTAACGATGCCACTTTCACTGAGTTTTGAGGATTTTGAATTTTTTTCCCTTTCCCTATCTGTTGAGGCCATTTCAAGCTTCTTAAGTTACTTCTGCAAATTCTGAGTTGTCCTTAGTCTTCTCTAGATCCTTTTTGGATCACGTCTTCCCACTGAGAGCTTTTTAGACCACTAAAAGATTTCATCAATCAACAGATAAGTGAGGGAAGAGTTCCCTCACCTTGTCCTTCTCAATCCACGTTTCCTTGCTTAGATGTGTTCCCTTTAAGCCCACTCGAAGATAATTAGCATCACCCCTGTGTGAAGTCCTCGTTCCTTATGTCTAGGATGATATCTTCCTTTAACTGATCCAAGTACTCAAGAGCAAACTCATCAACTGAAGGTATTGAAACTTCCTCATCCTGATCCATGATCATGGGAGGCTCAAAATGTTTCAAGTTATCTACATTTACAACTAAGTAGAATAGCATATAAGGTGGAATATCTAGAAGAAAAGTATTGGTACCACTTTTCTCCAAAATAGTGAAGGGTTGTAGCACCCATGTTTTCCCCAGCTTGTAATTAATCATAAAATAGGATTTATAGTGTAAATGTATTATTGTTTGATTTGTCAATAATTGATTGTGGGAGTGAAACCTTGAAAGTAATGTCCATGATATCACTAGAGGAAAGAATGTGAAAACTATAAGGGAGGGTCATTATATCAAATAACCTCAAATTCCCTTGATGAGGATAATAAACCTCCTTTGAATCCCAAGGAGAAAAATCAATTAATGAAGAAACGACTAGTGGTTGAATTATCAACCACTCCCATGAATGGAAGCATGGCCAAAACTATAGAATGTCAGCCCGAAGTACCACTGGGTATGACAGGTGATCAGGGGATCAAATTTTGCTCAATTTTTGAAGTGCTCGGAATGTGACGAAAATAGTGCCATTGTGTCCGTCTCATCTTCCTGATTCCGGCGGTATATTTACTTTCGCAAACGGAGCCCGTATGAAGGAGATATCGCGATCTCTCCGCCAAGCCAAACAGGTAAAAATTTGGGATGCTGACTGTACCTGTCCGTACAGTCTGTACGGCCACGTGATAGGGCTGTACCATCATGATGACATGGCAGGTGGGTTACATGGCACATTTTGGTTGGTTGTTCGTTGGCAAGTAGCATGATGACACGTGTCCGTTTGGGCGAATAATATGAAGACACGTGGCCCAACCCGAGGGTGCCACGTGTCGCTCATTCCTTGGTCATTATTTTCGTATATAAAAGTTTATTGGGAGTCCGTGGGGTTCGACCCCCGGACCTCCCCTCTTGTAAATCCTTTGTAACACTCTGCTAGCCAACATTCCCGCACATGTTCCTTGTTATATGTGTATTCGCATATTTATTTAAACTTAGGTTTTGTAATACATGGAAAGGGGGCGGGCCGAGGCTTAGCCCCGACCCATAACATAAAGTTCCAAACTATAACATATAGTCATATGTTATAAAACATATGCGCGGGGTTTCAAAATGAAATGTATTGTAATGTAACCGGTGGTTTATATATATGCGCGCGGTTATATATGTGGACGCGGGGTTTGAAACATAACCCGTGGGTTTTAACCAATGGTTTATACATTCGCGCGGGAGTTACACAATCCGTTTGCACGGTTTTCAAATGGATTAACCACTTTTGCACCCAGCCTTTGGTCTTATGGCCATATGCCTGAGTGCTGAGGTGGTTAGGGGCTAGAGGCGCCTTAACTGTCCTATGGCTTGTACCGGTGCGCGGTTATGCACGGGAATGGGTTCTTTACGCTTAAATGAGCATGTGTGCCAGGTTTGGAGGACAAGGGTGCAGATTGTAGAACCAGAGACACCAAGTTGGAGAAGGAGACTTCAAGGAAGCATATCTTTCTCATTTTTTGACTGTTTCAGGTGCCGAAAGAGCCCAGACAGGGGTTTTGGGATGCTGCGGAGCCATTGGAGCAGTCAATTTGTCATTTTGAGCATTGTAAGGCATGTTTTTGAGCACTTTGAGAAATTTAATAATAATGATCCATTGGAAGCTGGACCAGGAGATGTAGCCCGGAGTGGGGTGAACTTCTTTATCAAGTTGTTGTGTTTATGTGTTGATGTTCAATGTTTTATGTTGCTGTCTATGAGTATTTTGCATAAGTAATCCTTAATTTATGTGTTGCAAATTGATCCTGTTTCTTTAAACACATAACATTTCACTTGCAATAATTATTCAAGTTTTTCAAGTCTTCTTCATTTTTAGATCAAGTTGGTATCAAAGCACTGGTTTTGAAGACTTGATTGTTTGCAAGTTTTGTTTTGATGCTCACAAGGTTGAAACTCACACGAGGAGAAGGTCAACTTGTGGATCCAAGTTCTTATCCAAGAAGGAGGAAGCATGTTCGTTCACCGCAAGTTGCAGAGAGACATTCACCAAGCATGGCACATGTAGAAAGTCATGAACGTGTTCTGGTTGAAGAAGAAGATCTCAGAAAAACTATCATATATTTGAGAGATATGATGAAGGTCTTGATGCGGAACATGGTATCGGAGGGTGAAGGCTCTAACCCTTCAATGCATAAGGGAGGCGGTGGTGACAAGAATCCAGGCGGAAATGGAGGGAATGGTGCTCCTCCACCACCCTCTCCTCCTCCATCTTCTTCTTCTTCTTCTTCTTCTACCAGTTCGAAGAATCTTCCCCATTCTCCAAAGGGGCATGGTAAAACTCCTTCGCAAATTCCTTCATTAAAGCTTGATATAAAATTTGAGTTGCCA
>ML787892.1:9136-52048 GCA_009831015.1 Picea engelmannii | reverse complement strand
GGGGAGGTGTGATCAGGGGATCAAATTTTGCTCAATTTTCAAAGTGCTCGGAATGCGATGAAAACAATGCCATTGCGTCCGTCTCGTCTTCCTGATTCTGGCAGTATATTTACTTTCACAAACAGAGTCCGTATGAAGGAGATATCGCGATCTGTCCGCCAAGCCAAACAGACAAAAATTTGGGATGCTAATTGTACCTGTCCGTACAATCCGTACGGCCACGTGGCAGGGTTGTACCATCATGATGACATGGCAGGTGGGTGACGTGGTGCATTTTGGTTGGTTGTTCGTTGGCAAGTAGCATGATGACACGTGTCCGTTTGGGCGAATAATATGAAGACACGTGGCCCAACCTGAGGGTGCCACGTGTCGCTCATTCGTTGGTCATTATTTTCATATATAAAAGTTTATTGGGAGTCCGTGGGGTTCAACCCCCGGACCTCCCCTCTTGTAAATCCTTTGTAACACTCCGCTAGCCAACATTCCCGCACATGTTCCTTGTTATATGTGTATTCGCATATTTATTTAAACTTATGTTTTGTAATACATGGAAAGGGGGTAGGTCGGGGCTTAGCCCTGACCCATAACATAAAGTTCCAAACTATAACATATATTCATATGTTATAAAACATATGCGTGGGGTTTCAAAATGGAATGTATTGTAATGTAACCGGTGGTTTATATATATGCGCGCGGTTATATATGTGGACGCGGGGTTTGAAACATAACCCGTGGGTTTTAACCAATGGTTTATACATTCGTGCAGGAGTTACACAATCCGTTTGCACGGTTTTCAAATGGATTAACCACTTTTGCGCCCAGCCTTTGGTCTTATGGCCATATGCCCGAGTGCCGAGGCGGTTAGGGGCTAGAGGCACCTTAACCGTCCTACGGTTTGTACCGGTGCACGGTTATGCATGGGAATAGGTTCTTTACGCTTAAATGAGTGTGTGTGCCAGGTTTGGAGGACAAGGGTGCAGATTGTAGAACCAGAGACAACAAGTTGGAGAAGGAGACTTCAAGGAAGCATATCTTTCTCATTTTTTGACCGTTTCAGGTGCCAAAAGAGCCTAGACAGGGGTTTTGGGACACTGTGGAGCCATTGGAGCAGTCAATTTGTCATTTTGAGCATTGAAGGCATGTTTTTTAGCACTTTGAGCAATTTAATAATAATGATCCATTGGGAGCTGGACCAGGAGATGTAGCCTGGAGTGGGGTGAACTCCTTTATCAAGTTGTTGTGTTTATGTGCTGATGTTCAATGTTTTATGTTGATGTCTATGAGTATTTTGCATAAGTAATCCTTAATTTATGTGTTGCAAATTGATCCTATTGCTTTAAACACATAACATTTCACTTGCAATAATTATTCAAGTTTTTCAAGTCTTCTTCATTTTTAGATCAACAGGTCAAGCAGAATGTCAGGTCGAGAACCATCCTGGAAGAAAGATATATAAATGGATAAGGAGAATGCACAGAGCTCTCTGGTGGAAAATGACGAGAAGGTAGTGAGCTTGATGTTGAGTGAGCATCTAATAAACCTCGCCGAGGCCATAATAGAGAAGGAAATCTCTGAAACTTTGCAGAGAATAGAACCCGAGCAAAAGCTGAAACAGAGAAAGAGCCCTTGAGAACTGCAAGAGTTCCCTGGTGATATCATGGCTTGGCACGGGGGTGGCCAGAGTGCTAAGAATGAATGCCTCTGAGCATATGGTTGGGTGGAAGGACGAACACCCACAGTCAGTTAGTTGGCTACCACCTGTAATAGATAAGTAAATTGCATATCTTGTGTATTTAAGTGGTACTGTGAATTAAAGTTGAATATCCTATGAATGTTGCAAGGATATATATGTTTTCTTAATGATTTATACTGTACCCCTTTTTGGAGTCTGCTTGATTGTATAATTAGGCAAGTAGGAAATTATATGGATGGGATATGTTTTATACTCGTAGATGCTTGCATCCTGTGGGGGCTTAAGCTAGAGCCATGAACTGTGAGTTTGTCGACCTTGGGCATAGTTTCATGTACGCATGTCGACCATCCTAGTTGTTCTGAGTCCCTTGGAGGACAGAGTTCGTTAACTCTTAGGAGAGATAATGAACGTATGCATAGGATATCTGCAAGGCAAACAGAGACTGAGAACCACTTAAGTTCTAGAGTTGAGGAATGAAAGTAAGGGGTGGGCAGAAGAATTCTTCCAAGTTTTACATCCAAGAGAAAGAGTGAAAATCTATTAAGCCTTTCAGAGGTAACAAAGCTCAGGAAGATTAGTGATATTGAAGTATCAAAAGGGAAGGATCCTTTGTTCGGATGATGAACGAATGAGAAACTATTCGGAAAGAGATAAGGTCCATTGTGACCATTGGATATGGAAAGGAGTGCGGGAGTTAACCCCTTCAATCCTCCGGACTTCACGAGTTCGACGAACTGTGAGTTCGTCGTAAGGGAAGTAAAAATCCCCGAAGTCCCGAAGTATCAAAGTTAATCTGGACCATGGATCTCTGAATCCATTGGGATCCTTCTCAATTGTCCGATCTATGAGATTTGGAGTTTGCGCTTTGGGAGATTTGTGTGTTGGAGTGACCAAAACCCCGAAGGTGAAGTTGCAAAGCACTTAGGATACACTCACAAAGTTACCAACACTCTGCATCTTAGTAAAGAGTGTTTGAGCGAAAGTTGTCGAGAGGGCACAGACATCCCTTTGAGGAATAGAAGGGATAGAGACCTTTGAGGTCCGAGCAGTTGAAGTTCAGAAAAGATAGTGCTAAGAGGGAACAAGAGTAGGACTTATTCCAAGTACCAAATCCCAGAAGAGATAAGCGCTTTTCAGAAGTGCATACGAGGTCCAAGAGATGGAATCGTAGAAGGAACAAAGGTTGAGGCCTTTGAATACTTAGAAAATACTCTAAGCTAGAGGAAATCAAAATCTCAGGAGAAGGAGCAACAAGATCCATCAGATTAGTTGTGGAAAGGAGCCTGGACCATTAGATCAACGTCCAGTGAATAAAGGAAGCACAAAGGAGAGGAATGGAGCCCATCTATTGGATCTGAGCATGAAGGACCAGTAACCATTAGATCCAGAAGTAAATTCATGGGACTTAACCCTTGTGTGCACAAGAGAGTGGAATTTTCAAAGTCTCGAAGTCCCGAATTAAATTGGGACTGTCCATCGTCAAGGTTTTCTTAGCATAAGATCCACAACTTCGAAGGATTGTGGACAAGGAGAAGGACAAATAGCCAGAGTAAAATCCTGGTCGTTGATTTCCAAGGGACATGCGTCAACAGATCCGTAACTCATGAGAAATCACTTCAAGAGATTCAAATTGAGAGTTGAAACTCCTGAAGCCCGAAGCCCCGATGTGCCGAAGTGCCGAAGAGCCAAAGTAGATCTAAACCGTCAGATCTAGACGACAAGTGGTGTGAATCTGTGGATTTCGGTTGAATACCCGAAGTAAACATCAACTGTCAGATCGTCCAAAGTAGATCTAAATTGTCATATCTAGAGGATAGGTGGCGTGAATCTGTGGATGCCGGGTGAAGACCTGAAGTAAAAATTAACCGTTAGATCGTCCAAAGTAGATCTGAACCGTTAGATCTAGAGGATAGGTGGCATGAATCTACAGATTCTGGGTGAAGACCCAAATTAAATGTCGACCATCGGATCATCCGAAGTAAACATCAAGTGGCAGATTACCAAAGTGAATATGAGTCGTCAGATCAGCAACTTTGGGAAATCCATTCAAGAGTTTTTGAGTTGAGATTTGAGATTCATGAAGTCTGAAGTCCTACAAATTCGAAGCAAATCCTAATCGTTCGATCAGCCAAAGAAGATCTGAGTCGTCAAATCACCCGAAGTAAATATCAAGCGTTGGATCACCAAGGTAAACCTGAGCCGTCAGATACTGTCTATTCAAGAGAAGGCAAGGGTTGAGAGTTGAGAATTTTGAAGTCCAAACTTCCAAAAATCTGAAGTAAATCTCAATCGTCTGATCAGCCAAAGTGAAGTTGAGTCGTCATATCGTTCGAAGTGAATATCAAGCGTCAGATCACCTAAATTGGATCTGAGCCATCATATACAAGGGAGACATGGAGAAAATCTAAGAACTTCGGATAAATATCTAAAGTAATTTGTAGTCGTCTGATCTAAGGGAGATGTGGAGAAAATCTATAGATTCTAGGTAAAGACCCAAAGTAATCCTCGCATGCCAGATCAAGAGGAAATGCATCAGTGGATTATAGCCTCTGGATAAAATCCATTGGGAAAAAGGGTGAAGTTTGAGATTTGAGATCTCAAAAGTCTAAAACCTGAAGGAGATCTCGACTGTTGATCAAGAAAAGGGCCACAAGACCATTGATCCAGTTGAAAGGTCAACCACCCAAAGTTAAGGCAGGTTCGTTGATTAGGAGGACAGGTGTCTGCAGATTGTCAACTCAGAATATTAAACTATGGAAGAGAGAAGGGTTTTGAGAGTTTAAACGCCCGAAACCCGAAATCACGAAGGAGATCTCGTCTCTTGATTTTGCAAGAGGTTAAATCTGATCAGTAGGTATGAGAAGGGAAAATCTGATATGCCAGTTTTTGAAGTACCATCAAGATTGGGAGATCGGCGATCCCGTAGCATTGTGGGGATAGGAGTTGCAGGAACGTTAAAAAGTTGAGGGTTAGCCGCAATTCAAACCGTGGATTTGAAAAGAGGACATGTGGAGGCTTGAGGAGAATTGTGGGTCGAAAAGCAGTTTGATTCAAACCACCTTTGGTCGCGTTCGCAATCACATGGTCCCGTAAGGTCATCGACCAAGGTCACATCAAGAGGGGGCTTATCCAAAAAAGGAGCTAATGCCCAATACTCTGAGATTTCACATGGGAGTAAAAGGGAAGGTCACGAGTGGCCTTAAACCTGATCCAAGAAGCCAAAGGGTTCTGTGTTTAATTACAGAATGAGACCATCAAGGTCTGAGAGATTTTTTTGTCGTCATAATCAGAGATCCTTGACCAGGAGGTCGGACTAGTTCCCCAACTTTCCAAATTAGTAACCATGAATGGATATTTTGTCCTTTAAGAAAAGTGAAAATTTGTATGCCCCATCATGGGAGTGTTACAAATTGGTATCATAGCATGGTTACAACACTTGTCTTTCTTGGGCTCATGTACGATTTGTGTAAGGGGGTATTGTTATCTACATTTACGCCTTGAGGAGAAGGACTGCAGATTGAACTTGTGATTTTGGAAATTCTTGTCGAATTTCAGCAGAAGAATTTCTTTAGCCCTTTGTCAAAGTGATAGCTACTCTTACCATAGTAGGGATATGTTAATTAACATTTATAATAATACTTGAATGTGAATAGTTGAAGGTGGTAGGGTTCTGTCAAAAGCAGTTGAAGCCCGAAGGATAGATAACCTAGTGTTCGTAACACTGATTCTAAGCATGGACAGTTGGAACTTCAGGCACTAATGATGGTGGATTATATAATGGTTAATACCTTTGTGGGCTTAAAGGAATTTGATAGGGTCAAGTAGGATCCTTGGCAATTATAGTTACTGCTTTAAATTAAAATCGGAGTATATAACTCCTCATGACCAGAGAAAAGTGAGATGGGCAAAACCCTATGGACGTTGAGGCAAGAAGGTTTTCTTACTAGACGTTGTCACATAAAGAGGAAAGTGACCCTGGTTGGTTATTGTCATAAGAGAAGGAAACATCAATACAAGATATGATTGTAAGATTAGTCCTGTAAGTGACTGAAATATCAAACTAAAGGAAACTAATGATGAAATTAAATTATCAAGCGAATGCATGAGGTAAAAAGGTGCAAGAGATTCACCTACTTATACACAAATGTGTATACATGATCATAAGGATGATTGGAAGATCCTTGGGAAAAGGATATAGAAGTCTGATATGTCCATGTGTGTGAATGATATGGAAAAAGGTGCAAGCAATAAGCTAGAATGATGAATATTTACATGTGTTCAATTATGCTTGAATGCATGGGTTTAATGCATTGTGGAGCTTCCTAATATGAAGTTTGATATTAATACCAGTTAGGTACGAATGATATTAAACGTGCAAGTGATGCACCTGTATGATGTAAGAGTATAGTTATAGGTACAATATGGTTGCCCTAATGGGTGAAATATAAAGAAAGAATTACTCTTGTCCGTAATAAATGAATACTATGGATGCATGGTTGACTCCATTCCAAAGAGTCATGAAATTTTTGTTCCAAATAATAGCTTGAGGGGTAGTGTATTCCCTTTCCTCGGGAAAATACTAATATTATTAAATAAAAAAGATAAATGAGCAAAGATGATTTTTTGTCATAATAAGAGGAAAATGATTATGCCTTTAAGAATCACATGAGAAGGATTGTGAACAATTCTAAGTTGACTGATCTTAAAAGTAGAGATGTAGGTGGGCTATGAAACATACCTATGACCACTACAAGCAGGTTTAGGATTATGAATATGGTTAAGTACATCACGGATGTAAGTTAACAAAATCAGAATATGTATGGATACACAATTTGGGTACATGACAAAGATGCATGTTTATCTTCCCTAGGGAATATTTGGTAAACAGATAAAAGATAACTCAAGGTTGAGTCCAGCACAGATAGTGATGGACGTGCAATAAGGAAGTTGCATGCTTAAGGAGTCCTCTATGGAAGAACTGTGTGAAAAATCTGGCAGGACTCAGGGGGTCAGAGTCACGACCTTAGTAACTATTGAGAAACTGAGCAGTGAACTACAAGCTTATATATATATATATATATCTTGGATTACATTTTGAAAGCATCATGTAATGAATAGGAGACTAATGAATGAATAAATGAGTACGTTTGATTGAATAGGCTTGGTTGAAGCCATGTTAAGAAAAGGCAATAAGGCCTTTAGAGATAACTCAATTGGGTTGGAAAGCCCCAGGCAGTGTAGAAAGAACTAGAATAAGGGGAGAGCCATAACTCTTTTCTTATTATGTGTTATGTTCCCTCTGGAATGAGAAAGATGATTTACTAATAGAAGTAGACGTTTTGACACCATAGTGATGAGGATTGTATTACTGCAGAAACCGTTGAGAACTGTCGATATTGCACTCATGAAAATATTAAGGATAATGTGATGAAGTGTATATAGATATGCTAGGACATGTCTGAAAATGTTTTATTAATTTAAATGCTATGGTACTTGTATTTTTAATTTACATGATGACTAATGTGTTTATGATGTAGATCATGTGTAGAAAGAAATAGATTGGAACTGTTGAGAAAGACAGTTGCCAATAATGAACAACCTCAATCAGAGGATGACTATGAGAAGGTTCTTGTTGAAATATTGTTGAAGGGACTTTAAAAGTCCCCATGGAGCACCACTGATGGGATAATATCAGAGGGGGTGTTAACAACCAAAACCGGTATAAAAATGTTCATGCCTATGTGTCACAAGGTATGAAGGGATTGGGTAAGAATCCCTTCTGAAATATTTTACGGTCTTAATGTTATGTATGGAATGTTGAAAGGCAGTTGTATGCCTTGGATACCCAAGTAGGGTATCATTCAGAAAGGATAGCCTGAATGATGGAGGTGTGAACCTCTGGTAGTAAAGATTGATTGTAATCCTCAGAAGAATTCATGAACTGATATGTCATGAATACATGGACCAATCAAGGAACGATTGGAAACAAAAGTGCTCCTAGATGGCACGTTACATGGAATGCATTGAGGGAACGCATGTTGCATAAGATGGAAAATAATGGATTTTTCAGTAAGAAAGGAGGACCTTCCAATGTTTTGCTTACATTATGTAAGCGATGAAGGAAAACTAATCTGGGTGGCCATGAGTGTTGGCACCTTGGTTATTAATGGAGGAAGAATGCTTAAAGGCATTTATATGAAACTTTTGAGTTTCATGTGTACTGATTTGGGAATCGTGGTCATCCTGTAGCCGAAAGCATAGTCCTATTGTAACAATGAATGAGAATGAATAAACCATGTGGTGAAAAGTTTGGCTAAGCTCCAATGCACCATGACAAAGTACTTGTCGTAAAGTGCGGGAAACTTAAAATCAATGAAAAGGTGCATTAGATATGAATGTGGCCACAAATGTTGGCACATTCATTAAGGTCAATTGATATCTGAATTACATTCTGAAAATTTTGGTAGGCTGAAATGATGCATAGGTAAGGGATGATGTATCATTTTGCTTTGTATCATTGAATAGATGAAAATGACTTGGACTATTAGTATGCTTAATTTTGAAAAGGTAATGTGCATGAAAACTAACAATTTGTTTGGTTGAGGAATGTTGAAATTGCATGAGGAAATGGATCTTGGATATGGCAATATTGTAAGCCCATAAGGAAGACCAATTTCCCACTGAGCCAAACTACAAGGAATGGTATTTCCTTTCTGAGAAAGTGAATTTGATTGTTATTATGCACAATTCTGAAATTGTTTGTGATGACGTTATAAAGGTTAAATAAAATGTACGTGCATGGAAACTAACAATTTGTTTGGTTGATTGAAGTTTAAAGTGCAGGAAGCAAAGGTGTCTTGAATATGGTAGCATTGTAAGACATAAGTAAGACCAATTGCTTGTTGAACCAAACCGCTATGGGAAGAAAAGTCTCATAATTATGAATCTGTTTCCTATGCGAAACAAATATGGAAACAAAATGTGGAATTCAGATATCTATGGGTCACAGATTTACAAGAAAATTTTGAATTTAAAATTTATGATGATGTCTCATGAATTTTTATATGTTTGTGATACGGGTGAGAAAAAGTATAATCTGATCACATGAAATAAAGACTGACTTGGGAGAAGGAGAGTAACATTCGTCCCTATCTATGATTGAGTTGGGAGAAGGAGAGTAACATTTGTCCCTAACTTTCGCTGAGCCAGAAGGATGTCAAATTGTAAAAGCATGAAAAATGGCTATTGTTGAGCCATGAGAACCTTGTGGTAAGCCATGATCACCTAGAATATATTGTGTTGAGGTAACACAAGCCGGAGGGACGCCTCGACAAAGAAATTATGAGGGATGCCTTGACAGAGAAATTCTAAGGGATGCCTTGACTATAAGACTCGATAGAGTCTCTGGAATTGTTTATGTGTGAGAAAACCTTGGCAAGGCAAGATGGATCGCCCAAAGCACTGTATAGTAGAGAAGGGAATGCCTGAGCCTGGGCCTAGAGGGTGAGTGACCAGAAGAAAGAGAATACCTTAATAGTTCTTGTAAACTATTGATCGGGATCATGCACACAATGGGTAGTTCTTCCTATGTGAGAAAACCTTGGCAAGGCAAGATGGAGCACCTAAGGGACTATATGCCAGAGAAGGGAATGCCTGAGCCTGGACTTGGAGGGTGAGTGACTGCAAGGAAGATGAAACCATGATATTTCTTGTAAAATATTGAATTGGGATCATGCACCCAGTGGGTATGTCAAGGAAAAACAATGAGCCTGGATAACAAAACAACCATGTGGATACAAATCCACAAACTGAACAGACAATTATTGTGCTAAGCTTATAAAATTCTCCTAGAAAAAAAAAATTATGAAATGTTTTTGCATAAGACTATGATTAACGTGCTTGTTGTCCAAGAATTATTGAAAGAAGGTGACCATGATTAAAGGTCTGAAAAAGGACCTGCCTGAGGAAGAAGGATCAAGATTTTTGAAACAGCTGACTGAGAAAGGCATGACAGGTGTTTTGAGAAAGAACATCGAGGATGGTGTTCCTTTAAGAGGGAGGGAATTGTAACACCCATGTTTCCCCCAGCTTGTAATTAATTATAAAATAGGATTTACCATGCTAAGGCATGTGGACAGTGTAAATGTATTATTGTTTGAGTTGCCAATAATTGACTATGGGGGTGAAGCCTTGAAAGTACTGGCCATGATATCACTAGAGGAAAGAATGTGAAAACTATAAGGGAGGGTCATTATATCAAATAACCCAAAATTCCCTTGATGAGGATAATAAACCTCCTTCGGATCCCAAGGAGAGAAATCAGTTAATGAAGAAAGGACCAGTGGTTGAATTATCAACCACTCCCGTGAATGGAAGCATGGCCAAAACTGCAGAATGCTAGCTCGAAGTACCACTGGGTATGACAAGCCAAGCTAACCAGAGTTCCCTTCTGACAGAAGGAATAGGATGGGTCAAGAACCATCCTGGAAGAAAGATATACAAATGGATAAGGAGAATGTGCAGGGCTCTCAATCGGATACTGACGAGAAGGTCACGAGCTTGATGCTAAGTGAGCATCTAATAAACCTCATCAAGGCCATAACAGAAAAGGAAATTTTTGAAAGTTTGGAGAGAAAAGAACCCGAGCATAATCTAAAACAGAGAAAGATCCCTTGAGAACTGCAAGAGTTCCTTGGTGATATCATGGCTTGGCACGGGGGTGGCCAGAGTGCTCAGAATGAATGCCTCTGAGCCTATGGTCGGGTGGAAGGACGAACACCCACAGTCAGTTAGTTGGCTACCACCTGTAATAGATAAGTAAATCGCATATCTTGTGTATTTAAGTGGTACTATGAATTAAAGTTGGATATCCTATGAATATTGCAGGGATAGATATGTTTGCTTAATGATTTATAATGTACCCCTTTTTGGTGTCTGCTTGATTGTATAATTAGGCAAGTAGGAAATTATATCGATGGGATATGTTTTATACTCATAGATGCTTGCGTCCTGTGGGGGCTTAAGCTAGAGCCACGAACTGTGAGTTCGTCGACCTTGGGCATAGTTTCATGTACGCATGTTGACCCTCCTAGTCATTCTGATTCCCTTGGAGGACGGAGTCTGTTAAAAAATAAGAGAGATAGTGAACGTATGCACAGGCTCACTGTGAGGCAAACAGAGACCGAGAACCACTTAAGTTCTAGAGTTGAGGAATGAAAATAAGGGGTGCTCGGAAGGATTCTTCCAAGTGTTATGTCCAAGAGAAAGAGTGCAAAGCTCGTAAGCCTTTCAGAGCTAAAAAATCTCAAGAAGAGTAGCAAGATTAAAGTATCGGAAGGGAAGGCTCCTTTGTTTAGATGACAAATGAACAAGAATGTGACATCCCCCAAAAATAAATATTTTTATTTTTATGTGCTGGAAATTTATTTTCGTTTTTGGAAAATTCGAATCTAGAAAATTTTTGCCATTTATGGAAATTCTGAATTTCGAATTTAATAATTGTATTTAATTATTGTGACTTTTGGGTAGAGATCTATTTGGACCCAACTAACTATTTGACTATGACACTTGTATCACAACAGAATAATTATATTAACTGCAGGAGGACAAATGGAATAGCCATGTTAAAATCAGTTGACCATGACTCCATGAGTGGGGAACAAGTTGGAACTTCCTCTGGGCCGATGATTACAAGTGGAAAATCAGATATTTGGCCACTGGCAGCCCCTGAAAATCAAGGATTAAGAAAGCTGCGAAAATCCCCAAAGGAGGGAAAAGACCTGGGCAAGAAAATATATATATATAGCATATGCAAGGAGGCAGGACGCTACCAAGTATGCTGGGAAAGGATTTATGAACTCTTGTTGTTATGAGCACTATGGATTGAGTGTGAGGCAAGAGGAGTTTTGTTGAAACCAAATTGTCTTGTTCTTATGAGAACTGTTGAGTAAGTGTGAAGCAAGAGGATAACTGTTGGAATTTGAAGGACATTGCCAAGGAGGAGTTTTCCAAATTCACCCTCATGGATTCATGGTCAGGCTAGGGGGTGAATCGGGCAAGTAGATCTGGTTGCCTTATTCTACGGTTGGAAGGAATGTGGTTGTTTCCCTTGTCTTCCCGCAAATTGGTTCAGATATATTAAATTTTCTCGTTCTTTGTTCTGAATGATTTTTCATCTACTGCAATGTGTTTGATTGGAACTGGAATGATTTCCATTCTCTATCTAAATGAATTTATATCTGATGGAATGTATGTGTTAAATCGAAATCGAAACCTAAACACTAACCGAGAACCTATGGTAAATATGATCTCGAGTGATCCCTTTCTAAACGAACGATAGAAATTGGTCTTTTTATTCGTTATGATAGTTGAAAGGATTATGCATGGTTGAACTCTGGAAGAAATCCCCTCTAAATTAAATTCATTGTTACTTTTCTTTTTGTATGTGTTTTTTGAGTAAAATCAATGCTAAAGATTGGTATATTTGGGAGTGGAGGTTATGCTGTAAGTTTTGTAATCCAACTGTATGAATATTGTCGGGAACAAAATTTGTAAACTTTATTCATGTTTCCTTTCCTTTTCCGACCTTTCAGAGTTTATCGATTCAACTTGTGTGGAGTCCTTTTGTTCTTGCAAACTTCGAAAACCTGAAGTGGCCCCACAGCCGATCGAATTTTGGGATTCGACGATTCCTGTGGTATGTTGTTCTTGCATCAAACATTACCAAACGTCGAAACCCGATATTGGATGGGCCCCTTACCTTTTTCGTAACTTCGCGATTCGGCGTTTGATGTCGTGTAATGTTTTGCATAGGGAGTTAGTAAACCCCGAAACCTGAAATTGTAGGGCCCACACCCTAATCACTTTTCGCATTTTGGATTTTTCTTTTTCAATTGTGTTTATGCACCATGTATTTGTAAATCCCAAAACCTGAAATTCCGAAGTAGCAAGTCCCAACTTTACCTTTTTGAAACTTTAGGAAATGTTTTGTGCGGTTGTTTGACATTTGAAACCTCGAAACCCCAAATTCCGAAATCCTGAAATACGGATCTCACCTTACACTGTTCACGATTTTGGGAATTGTCGTGTATTGATGTTCGACTGCTGAACTCGCAAAATCCCGAACTCCGAAATCCCGACATGCTGGTCACCTTTCGCAATTTTGGAAGTTTGTATATGTTGTTGTTTGGGTACTTGAACTCATGAAGTTCTAAACCCCGAAACCCCGATGGGCAAGTCCCACTTTCGGGAGTTGTGGTGTGTGGATCCTGAACCCCGAAATATCGACACGCTGGACACTTTTCGCAAGTTTGTATATGTTGTCTCTTGGGTATTGGAACTCACGAAGTCCCAAACCCCGAAACCCCAAAGTACTAGGTCCACAGTCTTCCTACTTCCTCGCGTTTTCAGCAGATAGCTCAGCCCCTTTGTTTCATTTTGTGTTTGGCACTTATAATCGCTGAAACCTGATTGACCTCTGTTATGTTTCACAAACTATAGGAACCTAGAAGAAACTCATTGTTATGGGAACAACTCTAACAATGTAATGAATGGACTGGTAAAAGAATGTTGAAGAGTCTTCATCCTGGATAGTGGTATGGAAGTAACAAACCGTTTTTTTTTACAGGTAGATTGAATTGCAAACAGAGGGTAAATATTTTTATGTAGGGTTTTGGGCATAAAACCCCAAAGTTGTTTGTATTGTTAAGACTGTGGTAGTGTTATAGGTACTAGCAGATAAGAGAGTAATTATAATTTTTCAGGATATTAATTAAACATTGAAGTGATGAGTAAATACTCATTATATCGTCAATTAGAAAACTTAAGTTGAATGGTAAGGACAGTCGACGATAGTAAGGACTTTAACAAACCTTCTGACTGAAGCCTTTTAACAAAAAGCTTACTTACTTGAGATCTCGAAACCTTTCAAGGATAAATGTAAAAATAATTTATTTTTATTTTATTTTTTTATGGTGATTTTTAGGTACACTACATATGGCCCCACAGTCGATCAAATTTCGGGATTCAGGGATTCCCGTGGTATGTTGTTCTTGCATCAAGCATTACCAAACGTCGAAACCCGATATTGGATGGGCCCCTTACCTTTTTCATAACTTTGTGATTCAGTGTTTGATGTCGTGTAATGTTTTGCATCGAGAGTTAGTAAACCCCGAAACCCAAAATTGTAGGGCCCACACCCTAATTGCTTTTCGCATTTCGGATTTTTCTTTTTCATTTGTGTTTATGCACCATGTATTCGTAAATCTTGAAATCCCGAAGTAGTGGGTCCCACCTTTACCTTTTCGAAACTTCGGGAAATGTTTTGTGCGGTTGTTTGACATTTGAAACCCCGAAACCTCGAATTCTGAAATCCCGAAATACGGATCTCGCCTTACACTATTCATGATTTTGGGAATTGTCCTGTATTGATGTTTGACTGCTGAACTCGCGAAATCCCGAACTCTGAAATCCCGACATGCTGGTCACCTTTCGCAATTTCGAAAATTTGTATATGTTGTTGTTTGGGTACTTGAACTCACGAAGTCCTGAACCCCGAAACCCCGATGGGTGAGTCCCACTTTCCTTTTCACCTTTTGGGAGTTGTAGTGTGTGGATCCCGAACCCCGAAATCCTGATACGCTAGACACTTTTTGCAAGTTTGTATATGTTGTCGCTTGGGTACTGGAACTCACAAAGTCTCGAACCCCGAAACCTCGAAGTACCGGGTCCACAGTCTTCTCGCTTCCTCGCGTTTTTGGCAAACGACGCGACCCCTTTGTTTCATTTTGTGTTCGGCACTTATAATCGCCGAAACCCGATTGACCTCTGTTATGTTTCACAAACTATAGGAACCTAGAAGAAACTTATTGTTATGGGAACAACTCTAACAATGTAATGAATGGACTGGTAAAAGAATGTTGAAGAGTCTTCATCCCGGATAAAGGTATGGAAGTAACAGACCATTTTTTTTTACAGGTAGATTGAATTGCAAACAGAGGGTAAATATTTTTATGTAGGGTTTTGGGCATAAAACCCCAAATTTGTTTGTATTGTTAAGATTGTGGTAGTGTTATAGGTACTAGCAGATAAGAGAGTAATTATAATTTTTCAGGATCTTAATTAAACATTGAAGTGATGAGTAAATAATCATTATATCGTCAATTAGCAAACCTAAGTTGAATGGTAAGGATAGTCGATGACAGTAAGTACTTTAACAAACCTTCAAACTCAAGCCTTTTAACAGAAATCTTACTTACTTGAGATCTCAAAACCTTTCAAGGATAAATGTACAAATAAATTTTTTTTTATTTTTTTTATGGTGATTTTGAGGTACACTACATATGGTATCAGAGCAATAGTTACAACACTGGGCCTGAACAGGGCCACATTAATTGCTTAGTATATATATATTATGATCTATGAAAAAACTAACAAATCTTGTGAATTGCAAACTGGAAGCTTTTCTGTTTTGTGTTGAATAATGGCAGCCCAAGAAGGTGCAGAAATCAGGATGGAAGAGAATCCGCAACAAGGACCTTTTGGAGATTTGAGATAGAATAGTGATGGAAGCTCACCCATGGAGGTGTTGGAAACAATGAGAAACCTTATAGTTGAACTACAGGTTTTCAAGGCCGACAATGAAAAATTAAAGAAGGCACAGTAGGAACAGCAAGAGATAAATGAAGTCCTGCTGCTTAGTATAGTAACCAAGAAAAGAACAAAATATGATAACCCTGAGGAAGAGATCAGCAAAAGGGCCTCCAAGAATTCTGGTGGGAAAACAGAAAAAGGAGACAATTCGTCTGAAGGGACACCTTCAGCTAAAGACAAAACCATACCAGACAAGAAAAGAAAACAAACAGACCACCTTGAAGGAGAATTTAAAAAGATTAAACCAGCTACTTTTGATGGAGAGTCCAGGACAGGAGAAGAAGTCGAGGCATGGTTGTTGGACATCAAAAAATACCTCCAAATCTACAACTATTCCAGCAAGATGAAGGTTAGGATGGCCATCTACAATCTGAAGGGAAAGGCCAGCATTTGGTAGCAAGACCTGAAATTGGCCAAGGGCCTAAAGGAGAAACAGTTAGAATGGTCCGACTTCAAGAATTATTTTAAGAAACAATACCTTTCTAAGAGCTATTATGAAAGGAAGACGAAAGAATTTTATGAATTACGACTTGGACAAATGACGATGGATGAACTTATAAATAAATTTCTGTAACTACTAAGGTTCGTACCATACATCCGGGAGGATAAGGTAAGAATCCAACGATTCTTAAGTTGTTTACCATAGTCCTACAGGGACAGAATTGAGTTTGACAACCCCAAATCCTTGAGTGAGTCATTCAGGAAGGCACGAATGTGCTATGACCATTATAAACAGTGGATAGAGTTTCCCAAGACTTGGAAGGATAAGAGACAAGATGGAACACACCAGTGGAAGAAATGATACCAGCCAACTCCTCATCAAAATGCAGCAAAAAGTTTCCCAGGGAAGGATTTTCACTCCAATCACCCGAATACGCAAGGTAGTGGTAAACCTTTGAACCTTGGAATGGAAAATTTTAGGGACAACGCCCACGAGCCATTAAAGTGTTGGGAGTGTGGAGAACCTCATCTAAGGAGGAACTGTCCACGTTTAATTGCAGCAAACAGAACTTTTGTTCACAATTTGTAGGAAGTCTCGACAGTGGGTGACATGGACAGAAGTCTGCATCGGATAAATGCAACCATAGATGGTCGACAAGCTGACCACCAGTCCTCGGTGGTAGAAATCGAAGGTAAAATCCATGACACTCGAATTTCTGTTTTAATTGACCCTGGAGCTACATTAAGTTATATTACTCCTGATGTAGTAGAGTCGAATAAAATTAAGAAACAAAAGCACGAAAAATCTTGGCTTGTACAACTAGCAACAGGTACTAAAAGAAAAGTAGTTAACTTTATTTCTGATCTTAAGTTCAGCTTAGATGGTCAAAAGATAAGAACCAATCTGAACATCCTACCACTAGGATCTTATGATATGATTATTGGGATGGATTGGTTGGAACAACACAAAGCAGTACTAGATTGTTATACAAAGGTACTTAGCTATAAAGATAATTTTGGCACTGTTAGAACAGCCCAAGGCATACCAAAACATGTATCAGTCAGACAAGTCTCAGCGATGCAACTCAAGAAATGTATTAGAAAGGGATGTCAAGTTGACGCCATCCAAGTAACGAATCTATTAGAAAAAGAAGATAAGTTCAAGTTAGAAGACTTTGTTGTCCTATGTGAATTCAGAGACATGTTTGTTGATGAGATACCAGAATTGCCTCCTAGGAGAGAAATAGATTTCTCCATAGACTTACTACTCGGATGAGCCCCTATCTCAAAAGAACCCTACCAAATGAGTCTACCAGAACTGACAAAATTAAAAAAACAATTACAGGAATTGTTGGACAAAGAGTGTATCAGACCAAGTGTCTCACCATGGGGAGCACCAGTCCTCTTTGTGAAAAAGAAATACGGTACTCTAAGACTATGTATCAATTACAGACAGCTGAACAAAGTGACCATTAAGAACAAATACCCCTTACCTAGGATAAATGATATGTTCGATCAAGTTGGTGGGGCCAATATCTTCTCAAAATTGGATTTACGATCTGGATATCATCAAGTTAGGATAAAGGACCAGGACATAAACAAAAAAGCTTTTTGAACAAGATACGGACACTACGAGTTTGTATTCTTACCTTTCGGACTCACTAATGCACCAGCCACATTTATGTGCTTGATGAACAAAATTTTCAGCCGGTACTTAGACAAGTTCGTAGTAGTATTTATCGACGATATTCTAGTCTATTCTAAAATAGAGGAGGAACATGATGAATGCTTACAAATAGTTCTGCAAACATTAAGGAAATACAAACTTTATGAAAAATTCGACAAATGTGACTTTTATCAAAGAGAAATACAATATTTAGGACATGTCATTTCCTCGAAGGTATTGTCATAGACCCAGAAAAGATAAAATCCATTATGGAATGGCCAACACTTAAGGATGTGGCAGATATCCGGTCATTCATGGGAATCACCAGATATTATCGCAGATTTATAGAAGGGTTCTCCAAGATAGCCTACCCTATCACGTCATTACAAAAGAAAGGGACCAATTTTAACTGGTCGCAAAAGTGTCAAGACAGTTTTAACAAGCTAAAAGAATTATTGACATCAGCACCCATTTTGAAGGTAGCAGACCGAGATAAAGACTTCACGGTATGCGTTGATGCAAGTAAAGAGGGACTAGGTGGTGTTCTAACTCAGGAAGGGCATGTGATTTGTTATGAGTCCCGGAAATTAAAGGAACATGAGCGAAATTGTGTCACTCATGACTTAGAATTAGCAGCAGTAATACATGCTTTAAAAATGTGGCGACACTATATCATGGGCAGAAAATTCTTACTATTGACAGATAATAGCGGAGTGAAATATATGTTTAACCAACCAGACCTTAATAGGAGACAAGCATGGTGGCTAGCCTTCTTGAGCGAATTTGACTTCGAAGTCAGACATATCAAGGATAAGGAAAATAAAGTAGCAGATGCTTTAAGCCGCAGAATCCATGGGTTAATTGAGATAAATATAAGCAGAGCAAAAAGTGATATGGAACAAAGAATCAGAATGGCAAGTGTTAATGACGAAAATTACACTAAGATGATGGCAGAATTGCAAAATAGTGTCACAAACTCAAATGAACCGGATATAAGTATCAACAAGGAGGGACTATTAAGATTTAAAAACAAACTTTATGTACCAAATTCAGCAGAGCTAAAATTAACTATTTTAGACGAAGTGCATAAGAAACCATACTCTGGCCATCCAGGTTACCAAAAAACAATAACATCACTCAGAAAACTATTTTACTGGCCTAATATGAAGGGTGAAACAGTGGAGTACTTGGCTAGGTGCCAAGATTGTCAATAGGTTAAGGCCGAACACCAGCATCCAGCCGGCCTATTACAACCATTACCAGTACCAGAATGGAAATGGGAGACCATCTCACTAGACGTTATAACAGGTTTGCCTAAAACTCAGAAACATAATGATTCAATCATGGTTGTAATCGATAAACTCAGTAAGTCTACACACTTTATTCCTGTAAAGTCTACTTTTAAAGCTATTAACATTGCTGAAATATTCATGAAAGAAATTTTTAGACTGCATGGTATTCCTAAAATGGTGATTTCAGATAGAGACGTAAAATTCACATCCGCTTTTTGGAAGGAATTGTTTGCAGGGCTAAACACTAATTAGAATTTCAGTACGAGTTATCATCCACAAACGTATGGATAGACCGAATGGACAAATCAAATCATAGAGGATATGCTCCGCATGTATGTAAGAACAAAGCCGAACAAGTGGGAAGACTACCTACACTTGGTAGAATTTGCATATAACAATGGGTACCAAACTTCGGCTAAGTTGAGCCCTTTCGAAACAATGTACCGCAGAAGGTGTACAACTCCAATTAGCTGGGATAACCCGGCTGACAGACTCATGGTTGGACCAGAGATGCTCCAAGAAATGGAGAACATGGTAAAGAAAGTACAACAGAACTTGAAAGAAGCACAGGACAGATAGAAGAGCTATGCGGATCAGAAAAGAAGACACTTGGAATTTCAAGTGGGAGACCATGTTTTTTTGAAGGTCAAAGCCCAAAAAAGCTCGTTGAAGTTGGGGAACTATGCCAAGTTGGCACCCATGTTTTGTGGGCCCTTCGAGATACTAGCTCGAATTGGACCCGTAGCATATCAGCTTGCACTTCCAGCTAATCTAAGAATTCACAATGTATTTCATGTTTCGTTGTTGAAAAAGTATATTCATGACCCTACTCATATGATTGATTGGAACTTGGTGCAGGTAGAATCCAAGGGAGAGTTTCAAGTGGAACCCTTGCGCATTATGGACCGAAGAGAAACAACACTTTGGAACAGAGTCGTCGCTCAGGTAAAGGTACAATGGAAGCACTTTAGTCCCGAGGAGACCACTTGGGAATTGGAGGGAGATTTGGGGAAATCTCATCCAATCCTGTTCCAAGAAAGGAACGAACACTGAGGACAGTGTTTTACTGAAGGGGGAAAGGATATGACATCCCCCAAAAATAAATATTTTTATTTTTATGTGCTGAAAATTTATTTCCGTTTTTGGCAAATTCGAATCTGGAAAATTTTTGCCAATTATGGCAATTCTGAATTTTGAATTTAATAATTGTATTTAATTATTGTGACTGTTGGGCAGAGATATGTTTGGACCCAACTAACTATTTGACTATGACACTTGTATCACAATAGAATAATTATATTAACTGCAGGAGGACAAATGGAACAGACATGTTAAAATCAGCTGACCATGACTCCATGAGTGGGGAACAAGTTGGAACTGCCTCTAGGCTAATGATTACAAGTGGAAAATCAGATATTTGGCCACTGGCAGCCCCTGAAAATCAGGGATTAAGAAAGCTACGAAAATCTCCAAAGGAGGGAAAAGACCTGGGCAAGAAAATATATATATAGCATATGCGAGGAGGCAGGACGCTGCCAAGTATGCTGGGAAAGGATTTTTGAACTCTTGCTATTATGAGCACTGTGGATTGAGTGTGAGGCAAGAGGAGTTTTGTTGAAGCCAAATTGTCTTGTTCTTATGAGAACTATTGAGTAAGTGTGAAGAAAGAGGATAACTTTTGGAATTTGAAGGACATTTCCGAGGAGTTTTCCAAATTCACCCTCATGGATTCATGGTCAGGCTAGGGGGTGAATCGAGCAAGTAGATCTGGTTGCCTTATTCTATGGTTGGGAGGAACGTGGTTGTTCCCCTTGTCTTCCCGCAAATTGGTTCAGATATGTTAAATTTTCTCGTTCTTTGTTCTGAATGATTTTTCATCTGCTGCAATGTGTTTGATTGGAACTGGAATGATTTCCATTCTCTGTCTAAATGAATTTATATCTGATGGAATGTATGTGTTAAATCGAAACCGAAACCTAAACACTGATCGAGAACCTATGGTAAATCTGATCTCGAGTGATCCCTTTCTGAACGAACAATAGAAATTGGCCTTTTTATTCATTATGATAGTTGAAAGGATTATGCATGGTTGAACTCTGGAAGAAATCCCCTCTAAATTAAATTCATTGTTACTTTTCTTTCTGTATGTGTTTTCTGAGTAAAATCAATGCTGAATATTGGTATATTTGGGAGTGGAGGTTATGTTGTAAGTTCCGTAATCCAATTGTATGAATATTGTCGGGAACAAAATTTGTAAACTCTATTCATGTTTCCTTTCCTTTTCTGACCTTTCGAAGTTTATCGGTTCAACCTGTGTGGAGTCCTTTTGTTCTTGCAAACTCCAAAAACCTGAAGTGGCCCCACAGCCGATCAAATTTTGGGATTCAACGATTCCCGTGGTATGTTGTTCTTGCATCAAGCATTACCAAATGCCGAAACCCGATATTGGATGGGCCCCTTACCTTTTTCGTAACTTCGTGATTCGACGTTTGATGTCGTGTAATGTTTTGCATCGGGAGTTAGTAAACCCTGAAACCCGAAATTGTAGAGCCCACACCCTAATCGCTTTTCACATTTTGGATTTTTCTTTTTCATTTGTGTTTATGCACCATGTATTTGTAAATCCCGAATTCCCAAAACTCGAAATCCTGAAGTAGCGGGTCCCACCTTTACCTTTTCAAAACTTCGAGAAATGTTTTGTGTGGTTGTTTGACATTTGAAACCCCGAAACCTCGAATTTCGAAATCCCAAAATACAGATCTCGCCTTACACTGTTCGTGATTTTGGTAATTGTCGTGTATTGATGTTTGACTGGTGAACTCGCGAAATCCCGAACTCCGAAATCCCAACGTGCTGGTCACCTTTCGCAAATTCGGAAGTTTGTATATGTTTTTGTTTGGGTACTTGAACTCACGAAGTCCTGAACCCCAAAACCTTGATGGGTGAGTCCCACTTTCCTTTTCACCTTTCGGGAGTTGTGGTGTGTGGATCCCGAACCTCGAAATCCCAACACGCTGGACACTTTTCGCAAGTTTGTATATGTTGTCGCTTGGGTACTGGAACTCACGAAGTCTGAAACCTCGAAACCCTGAAGTACCGGGTCCACAGTCTTCCCGCTTCCTCGCATTTTTGGCAAACGGCGTGGCCCCTTTGTTTCATTTTTTGATCAGCACTTATAATCACCGAAACCCGATTGACCTCTGTTATGTTTCACAAACTGTAGGAACCTAGAAGAAACTCATTGTTATGGGAACAACTCTAACAATGTAATGAATGGACTGGTAAAAGAATGTTGAAGAGTCTTCATCCCGGATAGAGGTATGGAAGTAACAGACCCTTTTTTTTTACAGGTAGATTGAATTGCAAACAGAGGGTAAATATTTTTATGTAGGGTTTTGGGCATAAAACCCCAAAGTTGTTTGTATTGTTAAGATTGTGGTAGTGTTATAGGTACTAGCAGATAAGAGAGTAATTATAATTTTTCAAGATCTTAATTAAACATTGAAGTGATGAGTAAATACTCATTATATCGTCAATTAGAAAACTTAAGTTGAATGGTAAGGACAGTCGACGACAGTAAGGAATTTAACAAACCTTATGACTGAAGCCTTTTAACAGAAAGCTTACTTACTTGAGATCTCGAAACCTTTCAAGGATAAATGTACAAATAAATTTTATTTTATTTTATTTTTTATGGTGATTTTGAGGTACACTACAAAGAAACTATTCGGAAATAGCCAAGTTCTATTGTAACCATTGGATACGGAATGGAGTGTGGGAGTTACCCCTTGAGTCCTCCGGACTTCGTGAGTTCGGCGAACTGTGATTTTGTCGTAAGGGAAATAAAATCCTCGAAGTCCCGAAGTCCTGAAGTTAATCTGGATTGTGGATCTCTGGATCCATATAGATCCTTCTTGACCATCCGATCTATGAGATTCATAGTTTTCACTTCATGAGATTCGTGTGTTGGAGTGGCAAAAACCCTGAAGGCGAAGTTACAGAGCACTTAGGAGATACTCACAAAGTTACCAAACACTTTGCATCTCGATAAAGAGCTCTTGAGCAAAAGTTGTCAGGAGGACATAGACATCCCTTTAAGGAATAGAAGGGACAGAGACCTTCAAGGTTCTAGCAATTGAAGTTCAGAAGAGATAGTGCTAATAGGGAAAAAGAGTAGGACTTATTCCAAGTCCCGTAGCCCAGAAGAGATAAGAGATTTTCAGAAGTTCATATGAGGTCCAAGAGACAGACTCGTAGGAGGAAGAAAGGTCGAGGCCTTTGAATACTTAGAAAATCTTCTAAGCTAGAGGAAGTCGAAATCTTAGGAGGAGGAAAGACAACAGGTGTCAGATCAGTTGTGGAGAGGAGCCTGGACCATTAGATCAACATCCAGTGAACAAAGGAAGCGCAGAGGAGAGGAACGGATCCCATCTGTTGGATCTGAGCGCGAAGGACCAGTAACCATTGGATCCGGAAGTAAATGCATGGGACTTAACCATTGTAAGTTCAACAGAGTGGACTTGTCAAAGTACCGAAGTCCCGAAGTAAATTGGGACCATCCATCATTAAGGAGGACAGGTGGCGTAAGATCCACAACTTCAGAGGATTGTGGACAAGGAGGAGGACAAATAGTCGGAGTAAAATCCTGGTCATTGATCGCGAGGGGACATGCGTCAGCAGATCAGTAACTCTAGAGAAATCACTTCAAGAGTTTCAGATTGAGAGTTGAAACTCCAGAAGCCCGAAGTGCCAAAGGACCGAAGCATCGATGTGCCGAAAGGCCGAAGCACCAAAGAGTTGAAGTAGATATGAACCGTTAGATCTAGAGGACAAGTGGTGTGAATCTGTGGATTCTAGGTGAAGACCCAAAGTAAACGTCAATCATCATATCGTCCGAAGTAGATCTGAACCATCAGATCTAGAGGACAGGTGGTGTGAATCTGTGGATTTCGGATGAAGACCCGAAGTAAACATCAACCATCAGATCATCCGAAGTAGATATGAACCGTCAGATCTAGAGGACAGGTGGCGTGAATCTATGGATTTTGGGTGAAGACCTGAAGTAAACGTCGATCGTCGGATCATTCAAAGTAAACATCAAGAATCAGATTACCAAAGTGAATCTGAGCCATCACCTCAACAGCTTCGAGAAATCCATTCAAGAGTTTCTCAGTTGAGATTTGAGATTCTCAAAGTCCGAAGTCCCTAAAATCCGAAGCAAATCCCAATCATTTGATCAACTAAAGCAGATATGAGCCATCAAATCACCCAAAGTAAATCTCAAGCATTGGATCGCCAAGGTAAATCTAAGCTGTCAGATACTGTCTATTCAGGAGAAGGAAAGGGTTGAGAGTTGAGAATTTTGAAGTCCAAACTTCCATAAATCCAAAGTAAATCTCAACTGTCCGATCATCCAAAGTGAAGTTGAGTCATCAGATCATCTGAAGTGAATATCAAGCATCAGATCACCTGAAGTGGATCTGAGCCGTCAGATCGTCCAAAGTGAATATCAAGCGTCGGATCACCCTAAGTGGATCTGAGCCGTCAGATCTAAGGGAGATGTAGCGAAAATCTGAGAACTTCGGATAAATATACAAAGTAATTTGCAATCGTCCTATCTAAGGGAGACATGGAGAAAATATATAGACTCTGGGTAAAGACCCAAAGTAATCCTCACACGTCAGATCAAGAGGACACGCGTCAATGGAGTATAGCCTCCAGATAAAATCCATTGGGAGAAAGGGTGAAGTTTGAGATTTGAGATCTCATAAGTCTGAAACCCGAAGGAGATCTCGACCGTTGATCAAGAAGAGGGCCACAAGACCATTGATCTAGTTGAAAGGTCAACCACCCAAAGTAAAGGCAGGGTCATTGATTAGGAGGAAAGGTGTCCGCAAATTGTTAACTCAGAATATTAAACGACGGAAGAGAGCAAGGTTTTGAGAGTTTAAACACCCGAAACCCGAAATCACGAAGGAGATCTCGTCCGTTGATTTTGCAAGAGGTCAGATCTAATCCGTAGGTATGAGAGGGGAAAATCTGATCTACCAGTTTTGGAAGTACCATCAAGATCGGGAGATCGACAGTCCCATAGCATTGTGGGGATAGGAGTTGCATGAACTTTAAAAAGTTGAGGGTGGGCCGCAATTCAAACCGTGGATTTGAAAAGAGGACATGTGGAGGCTCGGGGAGAATTGTGGGCTGAAAAGAATTTTGATTCAAATATCCTTTGTCTGCGTCCACAATCACACGGTCCTGTAAGGTCATCGCCCAAGGTCACATCAAGAGGGGGCTTATCCAAAAAAGGAGCTAACGCCCATTATTCTGAGATTTTGCAGGGGAGTGAAAGGTAAGGTCGTGGGTGCCCTTAAACCTGCTCCAAGAAGCCAAAAGGTTATGTGTGTAATTATAGAACAAGTCCATCAAGGTCTCAGATATTTGTTTGTCTTCAGGATTGAAGATCCTTGACCATGAGGTCGGACTGGTTCCCTGACTTTCCAAATTAGAAACCATGAATGGAGATTTTGTCCTTTAAGAAAAGAGAAAATTTGTATGCCCTGTCATGGAAGTGTTACAAGGGTCCATAACAAATGGGCTTGATTTTCTTGCCTTCACCCTTCAATCTTTCCTTCTTTATATGAAGCCATACTTGGTCTCCAACCTGGAACTGATGATCAACCCTGTGTTTGTCATGCCGAGCTTTATACTATGCTTGATTTTTCTCCAATTGTTCCATGACTGCTTGGTGTACCTGTTGGATCCTCTGGATGAACTTGTGGGCTCTATCTTCATTTCTTTCTTCATTTGAATCGACATCTCTCCCATACATCAAGTCCAAAGGAACTTTAGGTAGGTACCCAAAACATGTCTCAAAAGGCGAACACTGGGTGGAGGAATGTAAGACTCGGTTGTAAGCATGTTGTGCATAGGGTATCTATTCATCCCATAATTTGAGATGCTTAATGCAGTAGCCTTGAAGCAAAAGAACCAATGTTCGGTTAACAACCTCTATCTATCTATCGGTCTGTGGATGGAAAGCAGTGCTCCTCTTCAACTTGGTGTCCATCATTCTCCACAAGCTTGTAAAAAAATCCCCAAGGAATCGAGTATCTCAATCCGAGATAATGGATGTGGGTAACCCAAAGTGAACCCAAACATACTGAAATAAGAGATTAGCAGTCTTCTCAGCAGTCATCTACATTTTACATGGCATTAAGATACACATCTTGTTGAACCTATCCACTACAACATACAAATAGTCATGACCCCTTTTTTACATTGGTAAACCCCCTACAAAATCCATGGAGATATTTTCCCATGGATGGGATGGAACAGTTAGTGGTGAGTATAGCCCCAGTTTTCTATTAGTGGGCTTACAAGTAGAACACATCATACACCCCTTTACATATTTAGTTACAATTGTTTTCATTTGAGGCCAGTAACAAAACCTCTGCAAATGAACCATAGTTTTTCCTACCCCAAAATGCCCAAACACAAAAGAAGTGTGAGCTTCTCATATTACATGGACTCATTCACTTGTAGGAATACATAGCTTGCCAAGATGGTAGAGTAGTTTTCCCTACAGACAATAGTTCTATACCTGTGCACCATGGGTTAACTTCTCATATACTTCTTTAAAATCTTCATCAATGACATATTGTTCCACATAGCTATCATGAGATAAAGATGCATTCTTCAAAATAATAGAAGCAGCAATAGGAGGTCTAGAAAGCATATCAACTACCTTATTACTTGTACCCTTTTTGTACTTGATTACCAAATGATATTGTTGTAGGAAACCCATCCATCTGTATTGTCAATATTGTTGCAGTTTGATTTGTGCTTGGAGATACTGTAAGGGTTAATGATCTGTGTGTATGATTGTTTCATTCCCTAACAAATAGTGCTTCCATTTCTTTACGCTTTGAACTAATGCATACAACTCTTTATCATATGTAGGATACTTAACAACAACTTCATTAAAAGTTTCAGAGTGGTAATAGATAGGCTTGCGATATTGCATCAATATTGCACCCATGGCATATCCGCTAGCATCTGTCTCGATCTCGAAGGGTTGTTGAATAATTGTCAATGCTAATGTTGGTGCGGTACTGATCTTTTCCTTCAAAGTGTTGAAATATTTTTGTTTCTTTCCTCCCCACTGAAAAGTGTTCTTCACACTGATTAAGGCATGAAAAAGAGTTGTTATAAAGGAGAATTTTGAAATGAACCTCCTCCAATGTTGGACTGCACCTAAGAAGATCTGTATCTAGGTTACAGTTTTGGGCTCATGCCAATTTACAATTACATCAATCTTGAAAGGATCAATTTTTAATTGTCCTCCTCCTACAATATGACCTAAGTACACAAGTGAAGTCTTACCAAATTCACATTTGGACAATTTTACATACATTTTTTCCCTTTGCAAAGTATCCAATACTTGCTTTACATGCCTCACATGTTCATCCCAAGTCCTACTAAATATAAGAATGTCATCTAAATATACAATCACAAAATTGTCTAGAAAAGGTCTGAATACATCATTCATCACACGCATGAAGGTTGTCAGAGCATTACAAATCCCAAATGGCATAACTAACCACTCAAAAAATCCCTTTTTGGTTTTAAACAAATTATTCCATGCATCATGTTCTTCAACCCTGATCTGATGGTATCCACTGTGCAAATCCAACTTAGTGAAATAAACAACATTCTTTAACCGAGCAAGTAAATCATCTATACGAGGAAGAGAGTATCGATTTTTCACCGTGATTTTATTTAAGGCCCGGTAATCGACACACATTTACCATGTGTCATATTTCTTTGGCACCATCACGAACGGAGAAACACAAGGAGATGGGTTGGGCCTGATGACCCCTTGATCTAATAAGCCTTGTACATGTTTCTTGATCTTTGTCATCTCTACAATTGACATCCTATACATGCCCACATTAGGAAGACAAGAATCATGTTGAAGATGTATCTCATGTTGAATTTCCCTCTTAGGAGGTAATTCATTTGGTTCCTGGAAAATATCATCATACTTAGAAACAATATCAATAAATTATTTCTTATGAGAAGGATCACATCCTTGGAAAGCGTCAGATGTTCCGACATCTTTCTCCCTTACGACCATGAGTACATATCTCTTATTAGTGTTTATGGGTCTCTTCATTTGTCCTACACTAATAAGTGTTGTGTTTACCCTAATGCTATGAGCTCTAACAATAT
This sequence comes from Picea engelmannii, assembly GCA_009831015.1. Classification (NCBI taxonomy): domain Eukaryota; kingdom Viridiplantae; phylum Streptophyta; class Pinopsida; order Pinales; family Pinaceae; genus Picea; species Picea engelmannii. Next base: position 24,075 of record ML787892.1, on the reverse strand, counting down.
ATTCCACTTCCCCCTTAGTAAGGTGGTATTTGTTCTCATGAAGAAAGAAGACTACTTTTCTATCATAAGAATAAGGACTCCCCAACACTATGCCACATATATTAAGTGATACAACATCCAAATCCACTTCATCAATCAACTTTGAAGCAATAGAAAATATGACCCTTCAATGTTTGGTGACATTAAGTTTTTCTTTATCACATACCCAACCAAGAAGATAAGGCTTTGGATATGGTTTCATTTCAAGACCCATCTTTTTGACAAGTGCTTCAAATATCAAGTTTACTTGGGAACCTAGATCAAATAATGTATATATCTTAGTGTGTTTGGATACAACTCTTATATGAAATAATTCATTCCTCCTTCGTTCATCATCATGAGATTCATTATTGGAATTTGAACTAGCATGAAGGGAATATTTACCTTGTACTCCAACTGTTGTGATCTTTCCTTCGTCTCCTAAATCGGAACCAAGATCTTGTTGCACTGTAGTAACGATTTTTGTCTTCCCCTTTCCACTGAATTGTTTCGGTCTCTTCTCTGGATGTATTTTGCAACAGTGTTCATCATCGTGACCACTTTTCTTGCAATGAGTGCAAGATGGCTTTCCTTCTTCTCTCTTTATCATGGCAGTCTTCTTGTCCTTCCTCTTAAACTTCTTAAATGGCTTATGTGAGAGATTGCAGGGTTTCTTTGTGGGATCTTCTTGAACATGCTTTCCCATGTTCTCAAGGTGAGTGGCTTGCACACAAACTTCGTCAAGATTGGTGGGGTTAAACAATAGCAAAGTATGACGAATATAACTGTGAAGTGCGCCAATACACTTCATTAAAGTTTCATAAGAATCCAAATGAATGTTTAATGCAAGAGATTTCTTCCTAAATTCTTTTGTGAAACTTTGTACAGTTTGACCTTTACTTTGTCTTAAAGTTTGCCATTCCATCATTGCTTTATGTAAATAACCCAATGGATAAAATTGTTTTCTTATCGTTGATTTAAATTTCGACCATGAGGAAAGAAGATTACCACACTTACTTGTGTCATAAAGTTTGCTCTCCCACCATACGAGAGCAGTGCCTACCAACTGAAGAGAAGTCAGTTGCACTTTAACTTCCTCTTCATCAATCTGTTGAACACGGCAATATACTTCAACCTGTCGGATCCAATTATATAGTTTTTCAGGATTAGCATCTCCATTAAACATAGGTAAAGAAAATTTTACATCAATCTTTAATAATGGTTTCTTAAAAGAAGCTTGATGGCTAGAATGATGAGAATGACGAGAATGCTCAGAGGAAGAAGAACTAGAACTTGATGGTGAAGATGGAGGCTCAGGAGGGTCTCCTCCATCCCCTTGATTTACCGAAGCATCATCATCAGCTTGTGCTTCCTTTTTATTCCCTTTCTTCTTCATCCTTTTCTCGTAGTCTCCATACATTCGTTCGACCATTTCTGACATGCGATAAAAGACCATATGGAAGTTTTTCTCTTGTTCATCACGCTTGTCCTCTTCTGCCATTTTCTTCCTTCAGGATGCATGACCAACTTCAAGATTGAATTTCTTAAGAGTTCCTTCACCCTGCTTATGTTTGGCCCTAATAAGCCTTCACACTCAAAAATTCATGTCAAAGATGACTGCTCTGATACCAACATGATCTGGGATCTTTTCATCGAAGTGACTTATAAAGAATTGTATTAAATAAGCATAAATTCAGTTGCACCATTAAAGAAGGAAAATCTCAATAATGAAGAGACATAATCATCAAATGTGAACACGAAAAACTTGATAACGGAGTTCGTCTCTGGGTCCTGCTCTCAAATGGGTAGATTTTTTTATTAACTCAACAAAAGAATTTGGCAAAATACATAAGTATACATCATTCTGGAATTAAGCTACAGAAGCTTTGCTCAGATCAGAAAACAGACAACACCATTGAATTTGTGGCATCGAATTACCCAAAAATGACTGTCTCCATGCCTCAATCTTACTCTAGCACTCCCAAGGCCAAGAGAAATTTTGTCTAGGTTTTTGTGCCTACTCCCTGCAATTAATTCATAAAAAAATTGCCTTGAAAATTGTGCCCGATCATACTGTCGCACGTGTTGCTCCTTACCCCCCGTGCATCGACGAATTTCAAAATTTAAATAATAACTACGAGCATTGTAAACAATGGGATTGTTTGGCCCAATGGTTGGCGGGAGGTGATTTAAGGTTTGGTTGTTGGGGGAGGACCCGTGGTCAAACCCGCGGGCCTCCCCTTTTGGGCTCCTCCGTTGCAATTGTCACCAAATATGGCGCGTTAACATTGGTGAATTGTTGTTATAACAAGGAATATTCCATTAGTTTGGTGGTACCACTATCTTTGGCGAACCAGTTAATCTTTTGGCGGGATGCAAGTTTAGATATGGCGGTTTGGTGATTGCTCGGCAAGATATTCCACCAAATCTGGTGGAACCGCCGCCAAATTTGGTGGACTTCATATATTTTTTTTTTGGATTTTTGGTTGTTGGACCTCATTGAACATTTGCCCGCTTCCACGTGGCAGTCCATGACTGGGCCACGTGGCAACCATTTATTGGCCCACATCCTTTGCTTGCACAGTCACCCTTCCACATCATCTGCCATGTCATCCTACCACGTCACCGTGCGATCTGCCACGTGGTTGTATGGACTGCCATGTGGCCCTTTTTCATTGGTCCACGGATTGGCCCGAAAAGCCAAAAACGAGTGACACATGGTAGCCTCTAGTGTTGCCATGTCACCATGTTGATGTCATGCTAGCGTCAGCATGACACATGTCACCTCCTACATGTGCCATGTACAATGTACAGAGGTTGACGTCATCTATATTGATGCTGAAGTCAGCAGTACGGATGCTGACTCAACCCCTGCTGATTGGGCTAGGTTGACCAAACTTTGACCGCAAATATCTTTCGATCCGTAACTCTGTTTGATGAGTTGTTTACACCATTGGAAATCTTGCGACGCGCTCTTTGCAATTTTGCCACTTTCACTGAGTTTTGAGGATTTTGAATTGTTTCCCTTTCCCTGTTTGTTGAAGCCATTATGAGCTTCCTGAGCTGCTTCTGCGAATTTTGATTTGTCCTTAGTCGTCTTTGGATCCTTGTTGGATCAACTACTTTGGAAAAAGGGACTATATGTATCAATGGGAGGTCTTCCCACAATCCAATTCCATGATCAATGGTTGTCACATCAAACCATACAAGGGATAAACAGGTGGTGGTCTCAAGCTTGGGTCGAGACGTCAGCATGAAAAATAGCATGCCACCTCCACATGTCATTCCCTCAATGACCCAGATGTTTGTACCCTTCGCACGATGTTCTCTTTTGCAGTGGGACATTCTCATTATTTTGTGCCTGAATAGTCTAGATCTGGCTCATGGAGCTCGTGTGGATGGATGAGGATTGGTTGTTAGCAGTTAAGAGATGACTAGTCGCATATGTACGCCCGTTGTTTTTCATCATTTATGTTCTTGGTTTCCCACTCAAGCGTGGGAGCGAATTCATATGGCTTTGGTGTCGACATTTCTTCACATTTGCATACTTCTGGACTCGAGCAATTGGAGAGAGATTTGTAATTGCATATATGAGTGGGGCACATTCTTGGTGGGGAAAAACAAAGAAGAAGTTGGGGGTGGATAATTGGAATTGGGTGTTTCATTTGTGGAGTTTTAAGTAGGTCACCATCACCACAAACTGGAAGCTAGAGCTAGCAAGAATTGAGGGGAGCATACTCAAGCTCAAAAGAAAGGAATTTGTGCTCATTGTAAATCACACTCACATTGGGTATTGGTTTATCTGTGGTATTACCATTCAAGCCTTTGGGGGCGACGGTTCCAGGATTAGGTTTCTTATGGGAACAATGGAAAATGAGAAGGGTGCAGTTTTTGTGACCCCCAAGGGTCAGTTTGAGCAAATGGAAGATACATGGATCGCCCTCCAGCGATTGCAGATCATTGTGGAGGGCTTGACTTCTCAAGGGTATTTTATTCTGTAAATGTTAATATAACAAAGGATACCATTGAGACAACAACATGACGAGATTGATGCTATGTTGTCCCAATAGGAAGAATTACAAGCCAAGCCTGCACCCGCACTTCCTATTTCCGTCGGAATTGAATGTAAGTGGCTTATTCATGTCCATTGAAAGCCTTGTTCTAGATTTGAACCTCCCAACTGATGGCATGGGGAAGGATGTATTGGACTCTCATAATCTTCATAAGATTGGTATATGATGTATTGTTTAGTTATCAACATCCTTGGCACTTTCTTCAGAATTTACACCGTAATTTTTTGTAATGAAAATTATCCAATAGGAGACATGACATGATATATCTAGAGTTATATAGGACAAGCACTTTATTTGAGCACCATGTTTTTTCTTTATTTTTTGACTCCTTTGTTTGTATACTTTGCGAGCTTCAGCCACACCATTTTTGCTAATACAAATCTCTCGATTATTGTAAAAAAAATTATAAGCGTAAATTTATATTGGAATCCACCTTATGTTAATGACTCGAAGAGCCATAATAGGAAAAACCTAACATAATAGGTTTCCTTCTTAATTAGTTAAGGGGAACTTCCATTGCCCTCACAACTCCATGTTGATGAAAATGGTAATTTCATTCCCGGGTAGTTATTAAAGAAAATAGAATAAAATTAGAAATAAATTAGAATATATATATATGAATTATTATCCAATTTATGAAAAATTTAAAAAAAAAAATTAAATTTTAATTGTATTATTTTAAATATTTTATATAGTTTAACATTTAATTAATTAAGAAAATGTATACATAGGAAAAAATTAATTAAATTTTAATTGTATTATTTTTAATATTTTATATAATTTAACATTTTATTAATTAAGGGAAATTTTACCTAGAAAAAATTATTAATATAGAGTTTTCAATATTATTAATAATATTATTAAATTATATATATTTAATAATTATTTTTTTTACTAATAAAAAAATTAATAAATGACAAGATTTTTATTTTTTTTATTAATAAAAATAAATTTAATAAAAAAATAAGATTTACATTTTGATCATTATAGAAAATTAGTTTGTAGGAAAAAAAAATAAGAGTGATTAAATACATATGTCTACCACTTTATAATATATACTAAATAAATAAAAAATAAAATTTCATTATTTTTTACACTATTACAAACTCATTATTATTTTTTACACTATTACAAACTCATTATTGAACCTTTTTTACTTCAACATAATTACAAACTCTTTTTTAATCAAAATATTCAAGTCAAACTCATTATTGAACTTCTTTTACTTCAACACAATTACAAACTTTTTTTTAATCAAAATTTTTAATTCAATTTTTAAACATGAATATTATTTTTTTTAAATAGAGGTGAAAATCAATTTTGAAACTTTCTTTTACATGTTTTTTTTCATTTACACAACACTTATCAATCAATCTACACTCCTACAAACCCAAACATAAATATTTAAATTATATAACAAATTCAATTAAATCTTATAACATTATCAGAAAATTTTATCCTATTATCTACCACTGTAATCTTTAAATTACATCCTATTATCTAGCTCACTCTTAAATATAAAAGATTAAACTTGTGAAAATTTATGAATCTTTCTCTCTCATACAATGTCGAATAAGAAAAAAATGAAAATTTATGTAGCCACAACGCATTGAAAGATAAAGAAAATAAACTTTAAAGGATGAGTGAAACATTTAAACTTCATATATAATATATATGAATTATTATTTTAGTTATAAAGAAATTAAAAAATCATAAAAATTTAAAATTAATTAACAAATAAATTATTATAAAAATATTAAATTTAAAAATAATAAATAAAATTAATTAAAAAATAAATAAATAAAATATTTTTTTATTCCATTATAAAAAGTTAAGTGTCTTCAAGTGACTGTGGATTAGATGTGTTGTGTGTAATGAATGTATGAAGAAGTTGAAGACATTTTGTAACTTGTGTATTTTAAGAAATATTAACATTATGGTATACAATAATGACATGATAATAAAATTAATATGCCAATAGAAATAAGACACGTTTTACATGGTGTGTCAAACTTAATCAACACAAATCTAAATATTATTATAAACTACATTTTAATAACCTCCACTTTTATCTAAGTGCCTAAACTAAAATGACAAAATAAATATTATTATAAACTACATTTTAATAACCTCCACTTTTATCTAAGTGCCTAAACTAAAATAACAAAATATGTATAGAAGGAAATATGAATAGTATGAATGACTCTATTTTTATCCAAGTGCCTAAACTAAAATGATAAATATGTTAGAAGGAAACATGAATAGTATGAATGACTTGATACATAGTAAGTTTGGTTTACTCAAGAAAAAATGCCAAGATTTGTAAATAGTGATTTCCACCCCCACAAAAACTAAAATGAAAAAAGACATATGGAAGGAAGCATGAATATTATGGAAGAATTGACACAAATAAAGGTTGGTTTGCTTGAGAAACAATGCCAAGATTTTTCAACATTGATCTCCACCGAGCATAAACTAATTGAGGGGCAGTCCATTAGACTAATTTTGTTCGAAAAAACCTATTCAGATCTATCCCAAATAGTTAACAAACAGAGGATGGCTATTGAATCTAGGGAAACAAGGATTACATGCATATCCTAAAGAATCTCAAAGTAGCAGAAAACAATTGAATCCTAAACAAATAATATCACAAATCTAGAGTTTCTTATTGTTGATCTCCAGTCTACAAAACACAGTCCTCTAGCTATATAAACTCTTAAAGTTGACATCTCATCTAGCATAGGAAACCATAAAGAGCTTGCATCCAAGATCGAATTGATGGATATTGCAAGGTCTCACATTGTTAAAGGTAATAACAACTTGAAACAACCTATTGTAGATGTATTGATTCAAGCCTAATTTGAAGAAGAGAGAAAAAGGAAACTAAAGGTCTTCAATTTAAGGGTTAGAAGCCTAAAGAAACAGGAAAACCCACTTGAATTTGAAAAGAAATTTCTTCACAACTCCTTAAAACAAAATGAAATTCAACGAGAGAGGGTGTGGTTTACCCATGACACCCCCCTCATTATGAGGTTTAAGAGCACTCAAGATAGGATCCAGATTTTACGGTCCAGGAAAACTCTATTGAATCTCTCTAAAATATTTATATGGATGATGACCTAACCAAAATCCATACAAGGTCCTAAAGAATAATATTATGAAGCACATACCCTCGGAAGAAAAGAAAAAAAAAGAAAAAAAACAAATTTATAAACTCGATAGGGGCATTCTTAAAGGAAAAAGAGGATGCATCTCTTAGAAAAAGCACATATCTAAAAATTATAGGGGATTCTTAGAAGGAAAAACAAGATCCATCTCTTAAAAAAATGCATATATATACTCAACCAACTTCAATTCACCCCCAAATTCTTTTGGAGTATCTTTCTCCCTAAGAAATTGATGTGTGCAATAATTGACCCCGCTATTAAGTCTTGGTTTTCAATTATACCTCTAGCATATACAATGCTCCAAACTAGCCAAGCATTCGAGTCAACCCAAAACCTATACATTGGTGTGTCTTTATTTACTACTTAATTATACATACCATCCTTAAGTTTCAAGCCAACAAAGTCGGGGATGTGGAAAATCTCAATGCTAAATTTTTCAAACATCACCCTAAAGTCCTAACAATTCATATCATTGGCCTATTTAACTACATGGTGACACATAGTTTTCCACCTTCTTTGAACTCCTTATCATCCATCCCATCTACAAAAATGGAGACCAAAATGATCCTAGTAATTACCACACTAACATGGTTAGGCACACCTTGGTTAAGATCTTTCCCATAGCCTTGGACATTCACATCTCCAAATGGGAAGAGACAAAAATGTTAAGGGACAAAGGATAAGCAATATCTAGGAGGAACCATCATACNAGAAAACAATTGAATCCTAAACAAATAATATCACAAATCTAGAGTTTCTTATTGTTGATCTCCAGTCTACAAAACACAGTCCTCTAGCTATATAAACTCTTAAAGTTGACATCTCATCTAGCATAGGAAACCATAAAGAGCTTGCATCCAAGATCGAATTGATGGATATTGCAAGGTCTCACATTGTTAAAGGTAATAACAACTTGAAACAACCTATTGTAGATGTATTGATTCAAGCCTAATTTGAAGAAGAGAGAAAAAGGAAACTAAAGGTCTTCAATTTAAGGGTTAGAAGCCTAAAGAAACAGGAAAACCCACTTGAATTTGAAAAGAAATTTCTTCACAACTCCTTAAAACAAAATGAAATTCAACGAGAGAGGGTGTGGTTTACCCATGACACCCCCCTCATTATGAGGTTTAAGAGCACTCAAGATAGGATCCAGATTTTACGGTCCAGGAAAACTCTATTGAATCTCTCTAAAATATTTATATGGATGATGACCTAACCAAAATCCATACAAGGTCCTAAAGAATAATATTATGAAGCACATACCCTCGGAAGAAAAGAAAAAAAAAGAAAAAAAACAAATTTATAAACTCGATAGGGGCATTCTTAAAGGAAAAAGAGGATGCATCTCTTAGAAAAAGCACATATCTAAAAATTATAGGGGATTCTTAGAAGGAAAAACAAGATCCATCTCTTAAAAAAATGCATATATATACTCAACCAACTTCAATTCACCCCCAAATTCTTTTGGAGTATCTTTCTCCCTAAGAAATTGATGTGTGCAATAATTGACCCCGCTATTAAGTCTTGGTTTTCAATTATACCTCTAGCATATACAATGCTCCAAACTAGCCAAGCATTCGAGTCAACCCAAAACCTATACATTGGTGTGTCTTTATTTACTACTTAATTATACATACCATCCTTAAGTTTCAAGCCAACAAAGTCGGGGATGTGGAAAATCTCAATGCTAAATTTTTCAAACATCACCCTAAAGTCCTAACAATTCATATCATTGGCCTATTTAACTACATGGTGACACATAGTTTTCCACCTTCTTTGAACTCCTTATCATCCATCCCATCTACAAAAATGGAGACCAAAATGATCCTAGTAATTACCACACTAACATGGTTAGGCACACCTTGGTTAAGATCTTTCCCATAGCCTTGGACATTCACATCTCCAAATGGGAAGAGACAAAAATGTTAAGGGACAAAGGATAAGCAATATCTAGGAGGAACCATCATACCAATAATCATGTCTTTACTTTGACTTACATCATTAAGGATTCTACAACAAACAAATGTAAAGTAAAATGTTGCTTTGTGGACTTCCCTAAGGCATTTGACATAGTCCCTTGACACTTGTTAGTTGTTGAGATTAAGGGGTTGGATATTCCACCCTTATTAGTATCACTTGTGATGACACTTAAAAAACCATTGTTGTAAAAGTACAGACAAACATTGGTGAGACGGAGGAGATCCAAGGCACTATAGAGTTGAACAAGGTTTCTCACTCTCTCCTATACTTTTTGCACTCTACAATGATGAGCTAGTGGAAATCATATTAAATTCATTAGGTGCCTCAAATTTTGAATGTTTACTCTTTTGAGTCTTCATTGCTACTCTCCTATTTGCAGATGGCATGATTCTCATGTCCCACCCATTGAGGGCCTCCAAAGACAACTTGACATCTTGGCTTCCTATTGTAATATTCATTAGCTTCAAGCCAATCTAGAGAAAATAAAATTCATGACCTATATTCATTAGCTTCAATTCAATTTAGAGAAAATGAAAGTCATGGCCTATAACATCCTTAAAAGAGAGGCAAGTAATGTCATTCTCACTTACAAAGTAAGAGGTTTGAGATAGTCTTTTATATGTATGTTTGGGGGTCTTATTCTTCATACTCTGCTTTAGCATGACTCTTACAATGGAGGCTACACTAAGTAAGGGATATGTGATGCTTAACATTCTTGAAAAGAAATGTTTTTAGCTTCAAATTTAGGACATTCGTACAAATATCCCACTCTTTTACTCATTGATGACACCTACCCTCTTGTATGGGTGTGAGGTTTAGGAACCACACCTTCAAGGAGTAGATCAAAATGTGATAGAGAGAGTGCTTGCCATGATGTTTCCAAACATCTTCATGCCAAGAGATCAATGACTCATTATATCATTCTTGCACAATTTGGCACAACTCCATTCATTATTTCATTGATTTTTCATGTGGTGACAACAATACACAATTTCAAAGGGATGAGCAACTCACAAAGTGGTCTTCTTAAATAACCATATCTTTATCTCATTGAAATCCTCCATGGAGTAGATGTAACATAAGATCGATTCATGTTGGTATGTAAGAGCCTCTTCGTTGCTTCACATCATTGACCTTGATATCGATAAACCACCCCCACATGTTTTTTTAATGGATTGACATGGCCTCACTAAAATGACCTAACAAGGGTATTCATAATGAGATGTATGACCCTATCTTCATTCCACATTGTTCAAGCCTAGAGAGTCACTTTCTCCCAAACTTCAACACTAGTTAAACTTGTATCTCTAATGCAATGACGGGCTCATTTGGTTCATGTGGTACACCAAACTCCAATTAGCTTACAACTAAAGGCTCCTTCTCACCCAACTTAGAATCTACTCCCACCAACTGTGTATTGAGATAGATCAGCATGTTTCTCAGGAGCATCGTATTTTCCATATTTTCTCTTTAGAGAAAGCGAGAGTCAGGACCACTTTGTATTTCAATGCTCTCCTACTATGAGATTAGAGAACATTTCACTTGTCTCTTCAAAGATTCATTTGGTTATCTCTAGACATTCATGGCTTATAAGGACCAAATATGCTTAGCCCTCTTCTTCCATGATTTGTTCATCCTTCATTGACGAGTTATTAGAGGTCGTTTCCTCAAACTGATATACATTAGGTTCATTACCTCCTATTTCCAACCATGTGACACAAATAAGAAGAAGGCTCATTGTCATCTTCCAAGCTCACAAGCTCACATGATAAACATGCAAAGGGTCATAGAGTTAATGAGAGTGATGGCCTCAACCCCCTCACACATTCGTTGTGACGTTTAATGTTAGAGGTGATTCCCCAAAGCAACATGTATCGACCAAGAAACCTCTTCCTTGAACTTCTTTATTGTTCCTCATCTCATTGAAATGACACTTCCCAATTATTTTCTTTTTTTCTCTTATTTCAAGTTTTTTTTCCACATTATGTACTTTTCATTTGCCTCTTATCATATTCCTTAAAGTCCCACAGACAACTTTTGACTTTTAGTGGACATCAACATCTAAATTGATAAAAACAAATGATATCATGTGTAAATATTATATTCCTTAAAGTCCCATAGACTAATTTGACTTTCAGTGGACATCAACATCTAAATTGATAAAAACAAGTGATATCCTGTTTTACAAAATTGAAAGTGGTCTCTCAAATTCTTAGTATGCATACTTTAAATTCTCTCTCAAACTAAAGCATTCCTTTGCAGATAATAATAGTTGGAAAAGAAGGAAAATCTCTCGGCTCTTTCAAAGCGAGGAGGTCAGGAAAAAGAATGGCCAAGAGGCCCCTGAAACTTGTTTATCTGTGTATGAAAATCACTTATTGAATTTGAAATGGATAAATGTTTGATTATCTTCCTAGTGGCTAAGTGAACCCTGATAAAATAATCATATGTTTTACAAGTCTTCATTAGTTAAACATTCCTCATATGTTTTACAAGTCTTCATCAGTTAAACATTCCCCTGTCAGATGTATTTATTCATATCTTTTGAATCAAGTAAAAATCAGATCAACCTATTACATTCATTCAAAGTTCAGAGTGATTTAAACAACACAAATTCTCCATTTCATCTAGATTTATATGACCCGATCTAGATGTATATAACCAATCTAGATTTATATGACCCAATTCCAATAAAAAAATTCAAAATGTAAAATGTTTAAACCACACTTTTTTAGTTAACTACCTACATATCACTGAACTACATATCAGACATACTACTTTCACTGAACTACATATCTAGACATACTACTTTCTAGTAAATCCTTAGCCTACATTGATATAAATGAAAATTATTACACAACTTCTTTTATTCAATACAAACATAGGACATCGACATGGACTGTCAACATACCTTATTCATCATCATTGTTGTTTTGTAAACACATGTCTCCTTTTTCTCTCTTTCAATTTGTGGTTAAGGGAGATCTACAAAGAGGGCAGCTCTTTTGTTGAGCATCCAGCCATTTCATCAAACAAACTTCATGGTAAACGTGACAACAATTAGTTAGCAGCGGGACCTTCTCATTCATCTCAAACTCGCTCAAGGAAATAGCACATACACCATCATTTCTTTTAAGCACATCTCCCAGATCCTCTTGTATCACACCAAACATTTCCAGACGAAGCACTCGACGTTGTTCCTCGTCAACCATAAGAGCAGGGCTTGACATTGTCTCACGATCTGCCCACACAACTTCAGGAGGTTCCTCAAAAAACCCCAAAACCCAATCGATTGAATGCTTTGCATATCCCATTAAAAAGGCAGCATGCAACAAAATCTTAGGCACTCTGATATGATACAAAGGAGCTGCCATGATCACAAATACACACCAAACTTAGAGACACATTTATTGGTTTATGGTTCATGAGACTACCTATTGCCTAAAATCCAATGATTATGGCGAGCTTGAAGTTCTTTGGTACAGGCCTGGAACTTTACAGTTCATCTGCCTGTCAAATGAAAATTTGGTACTGTCCTTGTTGAAATAATGTAACTGCGAAGAGCATTCTTATTGTTTTTATTATTGGATTAAATCCCCATTGTGGATTAATCATGTTATTATTATTATTATTGTTATTGGATTAATCCCCATTGAGGATTAATCATGTCAGTAATTGTATAAGGACTAAATCCCCTTTTCCGGATTGGTCATCGGACAATTACAAAGTGCAGAATAAGAAGTCGGACCCAGCAGTTATAATGGAAGACCCAGAATTAATTAAAGGTGGGTTTACCCACCCAAAGTGAGAGTTCGGCCCTGCCAGTTGTGACATTTCACACGTGCCAGTCTGATATAAATAAGAGGCTAGCGCCTCACTTCAAACACAAAAAAACTCACTTGCTCATTATCTTATGAGGCAAGCTGCAATTACCAGTTGGAGAGAGGAGAAGAAGGGTAGCGCATCTCTTGGGGAGGACTTTCTGTATTGGTTTGAGTTATCTCTTGAACATTGTATAAGTTATTTATGATAAGGAAGTTTTTGCTAGGTTTTCTTCCCCTAGAGGGTTTCCCAGGATAAATGTTGTGTCTCTTGTGAATGTGTATTTCTCAGTGATTTTGTTCTTATTATGCTCTTATATATTGAAATGAAAAGAACTATAATAATGGCATAAACATTAACATGGTATCAAAGCCAACCTGAAGGAAGCACAATTTGCAAGAGGAAAAATGTCACTGTTACCGTACCTAAAAATTAGGGTTTTGAAAAAGTATCTATTTTCAGCTCCCTAACTTCCTAGAAAGTTGTGCCCTCCCCCAAGGATCAATTTGGCAACTAGAGCGCACCTTTTCAGTGGCTGGATCTCCCAGACAGTGAAACCCTAGTTTCACAAAAGTACCAGAAGTACCAGAAAACCAGTACCAGAAGTACCAGAGTATCAGAAGTACCTGAAGCACCAGTCCAGAAATCCTCAGATCAGATTTGATGGGGTAAAATTTGGATTTTATCAGATCTGAGGACACCAGGCTACTCGCCTCAGCCAAGCGCACCTCCTGGTAAGGTCAAAATTTGATTCTGAGCATTTTCAATTTTTGGTTATTTTTGTTGCCGAAAGTACAAGATGTCTGCAAGCACAAATCTTGTTGAGAAACTAGAAGGCATAGACAACTTCCGTGCCTTGAAGTATAGGATCGGTCTGATCCTTGCAGAGAATGACCTATCAAGATTTATCAAAGAAGAAGTGGAGGAACCCGAAGATGCCATAGAGAAAGCGAAGCATCAGAAGGACTCAATCAGGGCTCAAAGAATCATTGTAGATTCAATCAAAGACCACCTAATCCCGTATGTATCGACAAAGAAAACCCCGAAGGAGATGTTTGATGCTCTAAGCAAACTATATGAAGGAAAGAACATCAATCGAAAGATGAATCTCAGAACTCAGTTGAAGAATACCAAGATGCAAAAAGGAGAAATGATTCAAGAATATTTATCCCGAATCTCGGAAATAAAAGAACAGTTGAAAGTGATTGGAGACACCATCGATGAAGACAAATTTGTAATAACAACCCTAAATGGTCTCGCAATACCTTGGGATGCTTTCATCCAATCAGTATGTCGAAGAAAGGAGAAACTACAGTTTGAGAGCCTATGGGAAGAATGCACCCAAGAAGAGACAAGGGTAGCCAACCGTGAAGCACTACTAGCAAGGGACGATAATCAAGCCCTAGCTACTCATACAAAAGGAGGAAGGAAGAAACCCTACTTCAAGAGGGAATCTCATAGAGAACCGCAACCATCAAATAAATTCAACAACCAAGAATCTCATTCAAGAAATTTTCATAAGAAATGACAATGCAAGGGACGAGATCTCTCATCTATACAATGCTATCATTATGATAAGATGGGACACAAGGCAAATAATTGTCCAATCAGAAGAGAAGAGTACAAGAGGAAGCACAAAAGGCAACATTCTCACATTGCCGAAGATGAAGAACCACCTATGAAGATGATTAAGGACCATGTCTTGATCTTAGCTCTCTCAGGATCTGTATCACCTAGAGAGGACACATGGCTCATTGATAGTGGTGCATCAAAGCATATGACGGGTAAGAAAAATACTCTCTCTTGTATTTCAAAAAAGAAGTTTTCTCAGAAAGTAACTCTTGGAGATGATTATCAATATCCCATCAAGGGAATAGGA
>ML787891.1:216156-232659 GCA_009831015.1 Picea engelmannii | reverse complement strand
ATATACCACATATCGCTTATGCTTATCCCCCTCATCTCCCACTGACACTTGTCTTCCACTTACCTGTCCCTTCTCTGTTGATTGTGTCAGTGCCACTCCTCACCATATCCCCGCCTACCATGTGTACTCCACTCCCCGCCTCATGTCACATCCCTCTTTCTGCCTCTGCCTCTCACCTCCCGCCATATGTCTCCCATGTCATCTCCACCTATTCGGTTTTCCTCACTCTCCCTTCGCCACCACATCCTTTGTCCCCACCGCATCGTTTCCACATCCTTCCACCCAACCATTGAACATGTGTCGTATTCTGCTAGGGGTTGTACCAGTCGCTTCACCCATTCCTCCTCGTCAACATCCACAGTCATCAGCTAGTCTTCCCTGTATGCATCCAGCAAGGAACATAAGGTGAAAAAAAGACAACCACATCTCCAAGCCTGTGATTTGACTCTATTCACTCAAATCCCAATGAATCGAATTAATGTAAGCGTGGAAGGTGCATGAGACATCGTCTCCTTCCATAAATAGAAGGATAGAAAGGGACAAAGCGCAGAGGCAGGTTGTCAGCCCGAACTAATAGAGATCACATTCGACAAAAAGCTACATGGGTAGTCTGACCAGCATCTGCATGTGAAGTCTGACAGAGAATATCATCAATGTAAAGCTTTGAATGTATTACATGATTGCGTTTCAGGCATCCTAAGCCAATCCTGAGTATATGTAGGATTTTTTGCCATTTTGTTAGGGTCAATGGTAAAGCTAAGCTCTCAATTTTAACATTTTGATGAGGCCTCTAGTTCTCTGGTTATGAACTGATCCTTGAGACTTCTTGTTTAATGGTAGCCAACTCCTTTCTTTATATTTTTATTTTGACTTTGAAGGCCCGGGCATGGAGGATTCAGTCGTGTGCTGTAATTATACTATAGTGTAGGCTTGACTATGTTTGTTGTTGCAACATTTTCAGTTTCTTAGAGTTTTTGGATCCGAGAGGATCTTGTATCTGAGACTTTTCCTCCAAAGGCTTCTGGAAGATCGGGTGTCCAAAGTAGACCTTCGTACTTTCTCACCTTCCTTCTACCTACTCACCACTATACAACTTTACTGGCTTAAGTTATATCAATACCTCACTTATCTATGCATATCCAACCTAGTTTTCTGAGTTAAAGCAATAAAATCCTGAGACTACGTCCATTAGACCATCCTTAAACTTATTTACTGTGACATACAAACTGATGGTATCAGGCTCATCCCTGCTGCAATCTAGGGGAGATTCTCGTGCTAACACAACCTTTCAACCTTCCTTTTCTTTTTCCTGGAGATGACAATCTACTGACGCGTGTCCCTTTCGGATCAACGGTCATGATCCTTTCACGTCTCTAGACTTAGGAATTATCAAGTATCAACTGGAAATCATTGAAGTGATATTTCTCCGAAATCTCATATCAGCTAACATGTACTCCCCTTGACAATCAAAGTTAGAGATTTGTCTTCAACAATTTTCACATTCTCCCCATCCACAAACTTCCAAAGTTGTGGATCTCATGCCACCTGTCCTCCTTGACAATGGATGACCCCAAACTAGTTTGGGACTTCAAAACTTTGGGCAAGTGATAGTAGTAAATCTTCTCAAGTAAAATTCCTAGAGTGTCGTCACTTACCTACATCACTTGATGACCTGTCATGAGCCTAGTAGCTGCCATGTGTCACTCAAATTTGTGATTTTCACGTACCTGAAATGCCAAATCAACCTGAAACTTGTCATTGTCTGATTGCACCACATGTCCTTGCTGACGTAGATCCTCATTCACTTTAGGAATTCCTCCTTCGAGACTTCGGGTATTTCAACTTTTCAAGTCGCCAATTCTTTTGAAGTGAGAGTCCCCGAATAGTAACCTCCTCACAACTTTTAGACCCAAAATAAATTTTGTTCATCAATCATGTTCTTATATTGACAGCTTGATATTTCTACAATGCTGCTTTTCTAGCTTATCATGTCCTTCCACTTTAAAATGATCTGATGGACGACGTTTACTCCGGCTCTCCGGACTTTCGGGATTTCAGATCTCAAACTGAAAATATTGAAGTGATTTATCTGGAGCGTAAACTCCTCACATCTTTAGACCCGAAACGAATGTTGTTCGTTGATCAAGATATTAGGTCGACAAATATTTCTTATCCTTTCCTTCCACTTAAATCAATACGATGACTGATGTAAATTCGGATGATCGAATTCTCAATAATTTTGCCCCGCTTATCCTATTCTTCCATTAATTCAATCTGACAGTTGTTGGTCCTCTAGATTAGTGCTCCAATGACCACTATCTCTCTTCCTCCTGAGCTTCTAATATCTCTAACTTAGAAGGTTTTCTAAGTTTTTACCTTTCTCGACCTTTTCTCCTTCTGCGAGTCCATCTCTTGGACCTCGTCTACACTTATGGAAACCTCTATCTCTTCTGATCTTTCTCGTCTTCTACGCTATCGAGGTTTGGTTCTCTACTGTTCTTGCCATCAATGACAAGCACATTATTCCTATAAACATGCCATCAAATAAACCAATTGGTCTATGTGTAGCAAATGAGAGAACATGTCTTCAATAAATCACAACTGCACCAATATAAAATGAAACTAATTTTCGACAGACACAGCAAAGAAGATGATTTCAAGGTGAATGATTTAGTACTAAAGTGGGATGCAAGAAATGAAGACAAAGGGAGGCATGGGAAGTTTGATAATCTTTGGTTGGGACCATTCAATATTGTTGCATACCATGGGGATAATGCTTATTTGTTGCAAGAGCTTAATGGAGATCTTATTGGTGGGGGACCTATGAATGGTAGATTTTTAAAACATTATCTTGTTTAGAAAAAAAAAAATCATCCGCTTCATGTCATTGTAAATAACCATTTTCATTTTTAGATAAGCATTTCGAAACAGTAATCACCAAAAAATTGAAGCCCGGAGTGAAGGACCTAAGTTTACACTAAATTTAGTCATAGTTGTGTCAAGAGGGTCTTGAAACGAGTTTGATTTGTCATTTTAGAGTCCTTGAGTCAAATAAATCCCAATGGTCAAGCACTTGGTATGTTTTTCTTTTCTACCTAACTGGGAGGATAGCGTCCCCATTGGAGCCATTTGTTAGCACCATGATTTTTGCAGTAAGAGTTAGTCCTAGATGAATCATAGTTAGTGAGTCAAAGTTTATAAGGCCAATGACCAAATAAAGAGTGGTTTGAAATTATCGAGTAACGGGTCTAGCCATAAATTGGTTAAAGGGGTGTAAGCTTCATTGCGTTTAAATCGTGAAGGTCCACTTCACTAAGTCTAGAGTCATGTCAAAAAAGTGGAAATTATGTACCAAAATTGTGTCAAGTGGGTTGGATAAAGGTCACATCGAAAGATATTATGAGCATCATTCCCTAATCATGAATTCAAAAAATTAAACAATCATGGCACTTCTATCATTTGCACTTTTCACACTTCAAAAGTGTACTCATTACATGAGTTTGCTACGCAAATATTCAACCTAATTTTGAACTTCTCATCGCCATGGATGTACTGTCATTTTCCATGATTTCATTACGTATCCATTCATGCATAAATACTGGTCACCCTTAATGCATCTCATTCACTTTCAAAGTTTGTCCATCATTCGTAGTTTTTTCAGCAAGATTTGAAGCCCTTCGTTGCATAAACGTTACTTGCTTCCAGTCATTACATAAGTCTGCTATTTTGATTTTGTTGTGTCTCCTCCATTGTTTTCATCCATTTCTTAAAGTCCTTTGGAGCTCACTGCAAAGTAGATTTTTGGATGAGTTGTTTCTTCTCACAGTCAACATTCTTCCTTTTGAATTTCCTATTGCTGCGCCGATTTTTCCACTACGCCAAAATTTTCCGTCACAATTTCCTACTGCGCCAAGTCTCCCATTGTTTTTTACTACTGTGCCGGTTTTCCCCACTGTGCCGAATTTTTCATTTTCTCTTTGCTACCATTTCGAGTTTCCCCACTATGTTGAATTCCTCCATCACTCTTTACTGTCGCACTAGAATTATCTTTTACTGATTTGTTTGTCGGACAAAGATTCTTGTTGCTACCTTTTCTTGCAGTGTTTGCAAAGTTCATCATTCTTATTTGTCACACAAAGAGGATATTACAATTCATTACTGCACACGTGAAATTAATATATACCAGCATCATGGAAACTTCCCAAAGAAAAAGAAAGAATGCGAGAAGTGCCAGGTCCGTGAGGTTTGAACCCCATGATTTGGAGTTAATAAATGAAGGCCCGATGATTACGTCATATTTTGAACAAGCTGGATGTATGTGTTTTGATGAAAAGATTCAAGGATATAATGAAAAACTAGGTGAGCATTTCTCCCTCAATTTGATTGGGATCAGCGCGACAATTGCGCAAATCACTTTCCAAGTGATGAAGAAAACTTTGTCAGCTAAGATGGAGATCCCTCCATGCCGATAAAAATGGTTTAAAGGTATTCCTTTAGACATTTCATGTTATATGGATTTCATCAAGCTCGAATGTCGAAATCGAAAAAATGGAGCTGATATTCCAAGCAAGTATCTCCTAGAGCCTTTTGAGAAACGTTTGAAGATAATCAAAAAATATTTCACCTATGAAGGAAGGTTCGACAGGGTGTAGCCATAGCACATCAGGTTACTAAAGCACTTCACAGGGAAAAATCCCTTAAACTTACCTTTCTTCTTGTGTCAAAGCCTAGGAAAGATGGAAGACAGTGTCCAGGCCAAGGCTAATCAGCCAGGGAACAACTTATTCCATTTTTCATTAATTAAGATGTTAGTGGTTGAATAATTGAGACATTTGAACGAGGACTGGAATTCTTTTCTGATTTCGGCTAACATTCCTAGAGAACCTAAAGGAAACATTCCTCTATATGTAGAGGAATAAACACTTCATAGTTCAAAGGAAAGAAAGGAAGATGTTACCCAAAAAAAAAGGGAAAGAAATAGAAGACTCACCATTCAGTCAAGCAACATCCTAGAAGAAAAGAAGGTCAAGATTGACTGATAAAACTAAGAAGATCCAAGCTCCCAGTAAACCGCACACCAAGTCCTTTGTCAAGATATTTCCCATACACATAGTTCAACTACACCTTGTTGAAGGTGAAAACAAGGGAACTGATTAAAGATAGGTGGAGTTAGGTGAGGAAAATGAAAATACTCAAGAAATGAAGCAACAACTAAAGCAAGTGCAACACGTTATAGCCCAATTTTATCAAGAAAACAGAGAGTTGAGAAGGAAATTGGCAGAAAGGATTATTGAAACACCATCTTCGTAGAGTCGAGAATGTGAGTTATACCCTACCTTGCCCACATCAAGAGAAAATAATGTAAATTGGATTAAAGAACAACTCAGAGAGGTCCAAGATGCAATCATTGATCTTAGGGAGGAAAAGAGGATGTCAAAGGAAAAAATCATGGAACATTTCAAAGAGTGCAGACCATATATTGATAATGCATATGTAGCTCTCTCCGGTGCTCAATCAAAACTAAAAAGGAATGTGGTTTTGTTGAGACAGGTGAAGATTTTGAGAAAACAAAACTTGTCTTTAAGAAAAACAATCAGATATTTAATGTTACATGTGAAGTTGGAGGTAGAAGATAAGGACAAGCTAAATCCCCTAACTGGAGTCGCAGAAGTATGAGTAAGGGATCTCCATTTTTTTATTTTTGGGTCATGGCATGGAATATTTCTTCGTACGTAGCCTTCTTTCTTACGTTAACAAGAATTCAGACACAACACTTGTGCAGTGAATATTCGTTGCACAAACATTGTAAGATTACATGATGAGACATAAAGGTATTAATGAAATGCATGCAATTTTTGAAGGAGATGCATGGTCCCCAACAATTGTTGCCACTTGGAGTTGTGTGAGTGACCACAAATGGAAATCCTCTACACAAACATGACAAGTGCATGCTATATCCAGTAATCGCACAACAACAACCAGAGTCTTCTATAAAAAGGTGACATATTTTCCAGTAGTACACATGATTACTCCGACACCCCTTAGAAAAAAGCGTTGATTTATCAAAACCATATGGTCGAATCTTACTCATGAGAAAATGATTGAAATGAATATTTTGGTTATGTTATGATTGGGTGCAGTCGATTTTCTATTTTTAGTAAATATTTTTGAAGAGGTTTCCCATGGGGAGAGTAACTGAATCCAGGCTTATAGGGGGAAGTAGTTCAAACATAGCAACCCAAGAGGGCATTAGTTTTCTATATATTGGATATTTTTTATGTAAGCGAGGCTGAAAAAAAAGTGTAGAAGTGCACTCTTGAATGTAACTTTCTGAATCTAATGGAAATATAAATGAAGAGGTCATGAAGCTTTTGATGAAAATATTCTAGTGGTGGTGCTTTTATGTATTGTGATCCTATATTCATATGTACTTCTTATTTCTTGCAAATTCATGTTTGTTTCATTCATTTAAATTGGAAATATTTAAAGGGTTTAAAATTCATCTTGTGGTGCTTTAGACTCAACCATTTAAACTCTATGTTTTCTTCTAAGTTAGGTCGGAATTCATCTCTAGTGGTGCTATAATTTTCTTTATGTTTCTCCTTTATTTCGCCATACATAACGATATTGAAATTGAAAGACCATTACCTATTTATCCTTTGTCTTCTCAAAGTTTCCCCTACCAGTCATTGATTTTTGTTGTTTTCAGGGGGTTCACTCCATAGCCCAAAAAGTATTATACCTCCTTGCCAACGAAACTAGAAAAAACTTTCTCAATCATCTAAATCTAGTCATGAGTCCAAAGTTATTATATATTAGAGACTAGGGCTCAGAGAAAGCCCTCTCTAGATTGGGAAGGATAGTTTGTAGTCCTAAATTTGGTTTGTAGGTTACCTTGGTAGATCGTTTTCTTCATCCCAACAATTTACCAAGTGATAACATGGAATGTGTTTTTTTTTTTGTGTGATAGGTCCCAATTAGGTACCCTATTCATCATGGATAGCCATAGAAAAATATTTTTATATTTTGGTATTGTGACCTACCATTACGTTTTCCACCAATATCGTGCCTCCCTTTCCTTACTGTTAACTATGGATTCATAAGAAAGGTTCACATTATATGATACTCCTTGTTTATTTCTAATCCAAATTAAAACATCTATGTTGCCCTTTAAACAAATATGAGCGATTATTAAAGTAGCAATGATCCCATTCCAATGAACGTTGAAATCTTCTTCCATACCTAGTGAATGTACATCCATCCATCATTGTTTCCACAAGTCTGTATGTTTAGGATCTGCTACCTAGTTAAGTGTGATGAATCTATGAACATGGATTTGTTGGAATAACCCACCTAGAAGGGAAACCAAGTTATCACAACTAGTACTCTAGTAATTGCATATTCCCCGATCCTTATTTGTAACCAATCTCTCGATTTCCAACAAGATTATTTCCTATGATAGAGAATGCTAGAACTGATGCTTTCCATTGGTTGGAAGCATTGACATAATTCTTAATGTGATCTCATATATATTCCATTATGTCATTTTTTCCAAGTAATTTTTTGTAATGATCATCTTCCATAATCCATCCTTTGAGATTAAGTTCCACGAGTTTTTTTTTCCGCAAGAGCTTTCCTAAACTAGAAAAATATTCTTTACACCCCATATGCCTTCAAGCTTGGGTCTATCAACTAATTTTTTTTATTCTTCTCTAGTGATAATAGCATCGGGCATATGTTATCTTGGATTGGTCATGCCAATTTGACCAAGAGAAATTACTCATTCACTCACAGAGCTTTGCTAGTGGTGAATGGCCCAAAAGTAGTCTTTCTCTTGATGAGGAATGGATAGACTCGAGGTTCTCAGACATTGCTTACACCAGGATGGAGTGATCTATATTAATGAGATGTGCATATGAGGAAATAATCATCAACATAAATATAATATATTTATAATATAATGTGTGTGTGTGTGTTTGTATAATAAATTAATTAATGAAAAGAAAATAATGGAAAAGATATGTCGATTGAATTAAATGAAACTCCACCCCAAGTATATATATCGGGACCCTTAATTGTAATATATCATCTCACATACAATATTTACTTACAACAACCTCTCATCAATTCCACTAAGTCTTGTTGATATTTTAAGTGTGTAATTATTCTACGATAATAGTAGCGTTTAAATCATAAGGCAATAATTATCAGATCTGAAAATCAGAAAACTCAACATGGTATCATAGCTTTTCATTTATCTTTCTTCCTCAATTTTTTAATTTAATATTCTCAACATCCTTGCCTATTGTGAGCCCCATTATTTTTTATTGATCTTCTACTAAGTCTTTTCTGAAACTAGTTAAAAGATTTCAGTGCCAGATCTAATAGATCTACTTCGAATTTTTTATTTTTTGAAATTGTATGGTTGTGGTCGCCAACGACATGTTCACATAGAGTGACCACATTCCATTTGGTTGTGATTTTCCTAATTACAGGGTGTGACCACCTTAAGGATTTCACTACATAGTGCAACCAACTCTTTTGGTCACCCTTTGATTTTCTCCAAGCTGCGACCAATCACACTTTGATAACTAACATAGTTGTTATAGACTCTGCAACAATGATTGGTGTTCAAGAGAGATTTCTATATAGATTGTTGGGATTACCATCCCAGGCACTGGTACATGACAACACTAGTTTTTTTAGCTATGACATCAAATATTTGCACACTTAAATTATAGGGATTTACCAACATTGAAGAGGATGGTGATAGGACTTCCAGAGCTTTGACTAGAGCATGCTGGCATTTGCATAAGAAGTGCACTTGGAAATAATTCCAAGGGATCTTTTCTGAGTACTGAAAATAGGTCCAAGGGGATCTTGGATCTATTACATTCAAATGTATTTGGACCTATGACAATTGCATATTTGGGTGGATTCTTGTACTATGTGATATTCATTGATGATTTCTCCTAGAAGACATGGATATTATTCATGAAGACCAAGGATGAGGCCTTCAACATATTCTAGGAGTTTAGGGCTCAGCTAGAGAACCTGAAAAGGAAGAAGATAAAGGTGTTGAGGTCAAATAATGGAGGAGAGTACACTTCAAGGGACTTTAGTTATTTCTACAAGGAGGTAGAGATCAAGAAAGAGTTGACTCTTCCTTACAACCCACAATAGAATGGGGTGGAAGAGAGGAAGAATAGGTACATTATAGAGGATTCAAAATCCATGATTCATGATCAGGATTTACCCATGATCTTATCGGGAGAGGCATCTATTACAACAATGTACTTCTAGTATAGGATTCCTCACCGGATCTTGGGGGATGAATAAGAAAATGAGAAAAGGATGAAGTTGTATCCTTCTAGGAAGAAGGGGATGTTTATTGGATAAAGAAAGACACATCCTTCAGGAGGTCCAGGAAGTCTATCATGAAGATCGATAGTGAGGAGAAGGAGGCTTCGAAGGATGTGGGTTCAGGTCCCTTTGTTCCATTTGATCCTCCATCAAACTATCAGAAGTTAGTAGAGCCAACTGAACCAGTGGAACCGCCTAGAGTAATTGTTCTAGAGACCAAGAAGAGATTAGTCTAGCTTCATGATACATTGTAGGATGTATAGAGGCATGAAACTCCCCATGGTACTTTGAAGCAAAGTAGATGACCTCAGAAATTCTCGAGTTATATTGAATTAATGAGTCACATCATTGATTCTGAACCTTCTAGTTATGAAGAGGCAACATGCCAACAAGTTTGGAGAGATTCCATGATGGAGGAATATCATTCCATCATGAAGAATGATGTGTGGGATATTTTTTCGAAACCTAAGGGGATGTAAGTAGTGACTTCCAAGTGGATATGAATGATCAAGAATGCAGGAGATGGTAGCATTGAAAAGTAGAAAGTGAGGTTGGTGTCAAGAGGGTTCTCTAAAAAAGAGGGACTGGACTATGAGGAGACGTTTTCCCAAGTTGCTAGGTACACTTCCATTAGGACCATTATTTCCATTATAGCAGTCATGGATTGAAGATTACACTAGATTGATGTAAATACTACATTCCTCAATGGTGCGATTGAGGAGGAAATGTACATAAATCATCTTCATGTCTTTGAGGTACCTGGGAAGGAGTATCATGTTCGTAGGATGAAGAAGGCCTTGTATGGACTCAAGCAGGCACCGAGGGAATGGTACTCCAGGATTCATGGATACCTGATAAGCTTGGGCTTAACCAAGAGTGAAGAAAATCCCAACCTTTACTACAAGGTTGTTGATGGTGATCCTTTGATATTAGTGTTATATGTTTATGACTTGTTCCTTACAGGAGAAATCCAAGTCACCGATCAGTGGAAGAGGGAGATGACCTTTGAGATTGAGATAAAGGATCTTGGCTTGATGCATTATTTCTTGTGATTGTAGGTGTGGAAGAAACCAACTAAGATAATACTTAGACTAGGGAAGTACATAGTTGAGATCTTGAGTAGATTTGGTATGATGGACTACAAGTCCATGGCTACAACTATAATGGAAAATATGAAGAAGCTGACTAATTCTTCTTTGGATTCAGATTTGGTGGATCCCACTATGTACAAGAAATAGATTGGATCCTTGATGTACTTGGTTAATAATGGGCCAGATATTTTCTTTATAGTGAACACCCTGAGCCAGTTCATGGTTGAACTGAGGCACTTCCATTGGGTTGCAACAAATTATGTGTTACAGGTCAAAATTCCTCACTTCGATAATGTCACATTCTCATTGTTGCAAGTGTCACACTTTTGTCACAATTGTCACATTTTCATTCTGCATATGTCACATTGTGAATGACACCATGGAAACACTTGATACATCCTCTGGAACATGTTGGAAGAGGAAAAAACATAATTTTACAAAGTAAGAAAAATGTTTTTTCTTGAGAAATGGTCATCTTAATGAACATTTGGAAGATCAGTGCTCCCATGATCTTATGTAGGGAGAGCTAGTGCTCCCTATCGATATAGAAGGGAGCGTTGTAGTGCTTTGTTGCCAATTTTGGGGGAGCATCGATTGTTTGAGAGAATCATGCGAAGAAACCCCCATTATCTCTAAAGATAGCTAAAGATGATCCGACTTGGTTTGGAAAGAATTGAAGCTTTAGGCTTGTTGAGTCTCCATTTTGACATGTCTATTATCCTATATTATCCTCTATCTGGGTCAATTTTACCTCTGACTTGTGCATATGTTGTCCACTTCCTCCACAAACCTACCTTGTGACCTTCTCCATGTGCATACAGAGGTAGCCTATGTTAAAACATGATTTTCTTGATTTTTTTTATTAGATTGGAATTAAATGGTTGATTATTATGCTCCTAATCACTTTGACTATTATTAAGCATCTTCATGACAAGGCATCACTTCATCTGGTACTACCGTTGGTCCGGTACTACAAAAAACCATTGATCTGGTACTCCGCTTGATCTTGTAATCCGCTTGATCCAGTACAGCTCCTGATCTAGTACTCCTTCTAATCTGGTACTCCACCTGATTCGGTACTCTGCACTGATCCGATACCATATCTGCGACTATTTTGGTACCCAGGTTTATGACTGTGCTAGTCTGGTACTAAAACCCTATCTACAGGATTAATGTGTTGAATGAGTATGCTAGTGGTGATTCCAATAAATTAGTTGTATGTAAGTATCCCTAGATAGTTATAATATCATGATATACTTCATCACTCATGCAATTCGTGTCATGAGGATGAAGTCCATTTCTTGAGATACAATGTGATTCACCAATTGTAATATTTTGTAAACAAATGATAATTATACCCAGACCTTGATTATAACCACTAACCTTATTTAAAAGGGATGTTGTGTAGATGATAAAAAAAAGATAGAATGATATACATTGTTATGCTGAGAAATGAAATGTTGAAATATCGATTCACTTGATCAATTGAAGGAGTACGAATGCTATCTTGTGCGATTTATGAGTATGATTAAAGTGTTTTAGTCTGAAATTTCTTTAGAGGTACCTTGTTGGTTCAGCAAGGGCCCACTTCCCCAACCAAGGTAAACCTCATTGTATATTTCTTATTGTGACATAAGTTAATTGTGTGAGTGTGAAAAAATAATATTTGTGTGTTGCAGATGATTCTAAGTGCATGAAATTTCTTAGATACAATGCAAATTTATTTGATTTTGAATCAATGTGAGTGAATGGTTATACATTGAGAAAAGTAGATAATTCTATTTTCATTTTTTCATATTGAAATTTAGTTAACAAGAGTTTGATAGATGTGTTGGATTGTTAAATAAAAGTGTTATTGTTTTGGATTTGTGATTATGTTGTTCTCAGTAAGCGCATGAAGAATAAGACTTCATCTCTCACCTTCATGCTCCACGTAATGAAGTATTGAGATCATATTGACTATCTCATGTATTGAAGAAGGTTTGATTGGAATTGGTTATGCTATGATTGGTTTCTTTCTAAGAGTAATTAGAGTGAATTATTAACTGCCATTTCAATTGCTACAGGAAGCAAGGTCTCAGTTCATCTCTTCATTTCATGAGCCTATAATGAACAAACTTGTTATCTAAGAAGGAACCTTTTCAATTGAGTGGTTTTTTGAGAGCTTTACTGTAAAATTTATCTTCTAAGTTTGAAGTTGTGTGAAGTATTCAGATATTCCAAAAAAGATTGTTATGTTATTAGTTATTTCCTGATTAATCTATATATAATAGACATAGATAGGTTACCTGTTTTCGGCACATATGGTGTAACAAATCTTTTGATTATGAATCATGGATTGACATATAAATGAGTGCAATATAATAAGCATATGTGTGTGTGTGTGTGTGTGTGTGTGTGTGTGTGTGTGTGCGTCATTGTCGGGGAGTTGTAAATGGTAATAGGTAGAATTTTGAGTTTGATTGGTTTCATGAGATTAGATTGGATTTAAGGACAACCTAAGGGTGGAAAGAAAGATGGTAAGATGTGACGTAAGAACATGTGCATCCACTTTGGTGGGGTTGCTCCAAATTCAGGTTTTCCTCTTACCTTTGGTAGTTAAAAGTTTGTGTTTCATTAGTATTAAAGTTTCTTCTTTTTATGAGAAGATATAGGGATAGTAAAGGTATATTTATTGCCTCCAAAATTTCAAAAAAATGCAGAAAAATAGACAACAAGGAAACCCCCCCCCCGCGCCCCCCCCACTAATTTAGCTAAATTTTGTGCAGGAGAAATTCTAAGAGGATAAATTTCAAAGGAAATAATTGAAACAATAGAAAAAGGCACAAAATATGAAGCCATTGTTCAGATTGAAAACAAAATACAACAAGAAATAAGGGAGGCACTAGTGACCCCATAAGAAGGAGGAGATGGAAAAGAGACAAAGGTAGTGATAGAAGAAGCTACATCTACCATTGGGGAAACAAACAAGGTATTGGAACAGTTGGGTATACCAAACAAACTAGTGGTTGAACCATCACTTAGTGGGGAGACATTAGCAACACCCTACAACGTGCTATTTGGAGATATGGCAGATGAAGAGGGAAATGAAAACAAAAAAACAAAGACATTTGGATTCCCAATATTAGACATTACCAAAGACGTTGATATGAAGAATATTCAATTGTCCTCACTATCTCACTTACATGGTATGTCAATAGAAGATCATGATTCATTTTTGTTTGAATTTGATATACTATGTAGGAGTTATAATTACACTAATAATGAACAAAAACTAAAACTCTTTCTAGCCAGACTAAAAGACTTAGCATTAAGGTGGTTTATGAGCCTAGGAGAACACACTATATTATCCTGGGATGGCATGAAAGAGACTTTCTTCCAGAAATATCAAGATTACTGTAGACCTATGAATGCTAGGAATGACATATTTAAAATGTAGCAGTCTGAGGAGGAAATCTTGGAATATTACCTGGAAAGGTTCCTATACAACTACCAAAATACAATTTTTTTTTCCTTAGACAGCCACAATTAGGACCATCTTCCTAAAGGGTGTGAGGGATGATTGTATTGAGGTACTAAACCTTGTGAGTTCTGGAGATGTGTATCAAAAACTGTTTGCAGACATTGCAGATTATTGTAAAAGGTACTCTTGCAGCCAAGCCAAAACAGGAAAAAGTGTAAGGGATCCTATAAAAAGAATTAATAAACCCACACCAGGGGGTTTTACTAGGATAGAATTGGGGAATCTACTAGAAAAATTCAAAACAGACATCCTCAACACCATCAACTCCCAACTTGATACCATTAAAATTAAAATTAAACAAGAAGAAGAAAATGCTACTTTGACAATTTTCTTCCCTCGGTGTAGAAAAAGGATTCCTGAAAAAGAATGTCCTATTAATGTTATCAAAATTGGTGGCCTCTGTACAATAAAATCACCCTACCAATGAGTTCCCTTCTTTACCTGGACTAAAATCCATTTTCAAGGGAGGGGGAGAACCTTAGTAAACATCATATCCCCCCAATATTGCACGGAGACAAAAAAATCCTAATATCTTTGTATATCCTACCACACAATAATCACCACAGAAATTGGTACCTCTAATGTCTTACCCTCAATGGTCACCTCAGCAACCACAAATCCACCCTTGGAAAAAAGGGTGAAGGGGTCCTGCATATGGGAATGTTACCTTTCAGCCAACAACCTTTCCCACCTACCCACAATACCCTCCCAATATATCTTAGTTACTACCAATATTTAATCCCCTTGCTATCCCTCCACCTCCACAACTATAAAAAAAACTTGCATTTCCTATGAACCCAAATCTATAGCGACAAATGAAATCTGCACCTATCCCAAACCCTCCTTGTCCTACCCCCATTCCTGCACAACCCATTCCTAATCCAAATAATAGACCTACCCAGCCTGTACAAAATCTTGAAGTACAAACCTTCCCCACTTATGTGAGAACTCTTGCTTCATTTAATGGAATTGAATTGAGATCAAGGAAGGTTTTGAATAAACCAAATCCTACTATAATTATTCAATAATAAGAACAAGTAGTTCAAGAAAAAGAACAAGTAAATAATCAATAAGTTCAAGAAGAAGAAAAAATGGATAACCAATCAGATGAAGAAAGAGACACCCATGTACAACAGGAAATTCCTCCTCACACTTCTCACCCAACAAAAATACCTCAGGAAACTAATCCTCCTCCTTATCCAGAAAGGTTACTCGTGAAGAAATCTGAGGTACCTCTGGGGCATAATCTAGAGACTAAACTTAAAAACATATGTGTAAAGATTACCATACTTCAGGCCATTAAGGATATACCTATTTATGCTAAGATTGTAAGGGATCTTTGAATTAAAAATCCAGGGAGGAAGATGAAGGAACCTCCTATTATATAGGTGGTTGGACAATTATCAAAATTTATATCAGAAATGCCATCTAAATATAATGATACAGGAAATCCAGTGGTGACCATAGAGATTAATGGTGCTTATTTTCCAAACACACTAATTGATCTAGTAGCAACAATAAATGTTATGTCAGTTGACACCATGAAAATGATGCAACTAAATCACCTAAGAACAACACAAACTTTGTTGAAATTAGCAGACAAATCAGTCATCAACCAATTAGGAAGTCTAGGTGATGTAACAGTGACTTTGGCCTCTTGGAAATACTTTGTGTATTTCTTAGTGATTCATCCTAAATCCTTCAAACCAGGAGACCCAGTGGTGCTTGGCCGACCTTGGTTGGACACTTATGATGGGTTTATTAGTTGTCAATTTAGAGAGATGAAAATTACCAATGGCACCAAAAGTGAAACATTTATTCTCTTTTCTCCTTCCCAACCAACCAATAAAGTTCCTCTATGGTTGGAGAATCCTTATGGGGAGGAGGACTATACTCAGCCCTTATTAACACTTGTTATAAACCTAATTTTCACTAGATATGCATACCTGGCATCAGGCCATCTCACTTGCCATTTTTTCCAAGCTACCATTTGAACAACTCTTCAAAAAACCATCATTTTGAGGGCATATGCATCCTGCACCACTGCTTCCCATGTATATACGCTAGTTGACCCATTACAACCCGTGTATACTGACAAAGGCACAAAAAATAGAAAGTTGTAGATGGAATACAAATTTATGGGTAATTTTCTAAACCATTTGACCACCCATAGCCAGTCACTCAACCGAATAACCACCCTCTTCTAGCCTATAAAATAAGAGGTAGGGGTCCCATTTGAGGGAGGAAAATAATAGCAAAGAAACTCTACCCTTTTTTTGTATTCCACTTGCCCCAATATTTTGCAAACATTTTGTGAGGAGAAGCATATGTGGAAGAAATTGGTACACAGTTGAAGAGGAGCCTAGGACTAGGTTCAAGGAGCAGTGTGTTGGAAGATTGGTTGTTGTCATTGATGTCAACCCTAGTCATGGGTTTTGGACCAGAAGATTGATGAAGTTATTTGGACATGAAGGAAAATGAAAATGAAGATACAACACCCATGGATGGATAGTATACATCATTCTC
>ML787891.1:194456-212361 GCA_009831015.1 Picea engelmannii | reverse complement strand
TGCATGGTGTATTGTGGTGTATTGGTGTAACTCTTATACTATTGTTCATTTATAATTGGATATAATTGAATGGTTTAAGTATAAGTTGAAAAAGGTTTTAAATTGTACTTGATACTGATTCACCCCCCCTCTCAGTATCAACACAATGGTTGATCTCACCATTGTAAGTTACTTTTGTGAGGTTAATAAAAAGAAGCACTTTTCCCGTCCCTCCATATGAGGTGTTCAATATTCAATTTTGATTATATTTTATTGGAATCTCTAACCCATTAAGTTCATATATAAGTTGCATCTTTGGAGTTCTTTTTTTGTCCGTTTATGAATGTAGGTTAGCTTTGGGAGGAGACTTGCAGTCAAGGAGCAACCTAACACAAAAGGATCAACATCAAACATGGAAGTCAAGGTAGAGTAACTGGATCTTTTTACCCTTGTGTTACATATGAATTATGGGGCCTGTGATGGGATGATGGTAAAAAGTAGGAGACTTTAGATGGTCATTTTTGTATGCATTACAAAACCCTTAGTGCTATTACATAGGGGATTTCCCACCCACAACAGAATTGGCAACCGTACTGAGGAGATCTATAGGGATTTTGGGGATACTTTTTGGGTGTTTTTAAATTGGTTTTATTACCTTTTTTCTAAGTTTATGTAAGAGTTTGAGCTAGTAGGGATTCTGGTATTCCATACCAGTACTCCCTGCTTTCATTGCTTGATTGTTGTTTTCTTTTTCGGGAAGTGGTAGAGATATACACGGCCTGTACAAGGCCTGCACGTGTATATATGTGCCATACCTTTAGATAGCCTGTGTACATATGTTGGTTGATGAAGTGTTAGTTGCGTGCCTGAATTCATAAAATTTTCTTGTAAGAGAGGCAATCATCCTCTTCCCTGTTAGAAGTGATCCTTCTCAGGGGTTTTCTGGATCTAGTTTTGGCCTCTCCTGTTGCAGTCTATAGCCTAGGTATAACCTCAGATTAGCTTTGTTTTATCAAAGTTTCCTTGCATTTTCTTTATAAAATTAAGTTTCTGTGTCTTCAAGGGATTCTGGTTTTCAATACCAGTACTCCATGCCTATGTTTGACTACTTGTTTTTCATTTTTTGAGAAGTTGCAGAGGTGCACGCGGCCTATAGTGTTAGGATATTTAGACACTTAGGAGTTAGTAAGATCTACTTGGTATATTGTGTCGTTAGGTAAAAGTGTGCTTTCTAGTGTGTTTCTTTTGTATGCATTAGTATGCATTTGTAGTTAGGAAATCCGATGGTCACGA
This sequence comes from Picea engelmannii, assembly GCA_009831015.1. Taxonomy (NCBI): domain Eukaryota; kingdom Viridiplantae; phylum Streptophyta; class Pinopsida; order Pinales; family Pinaceae; genus Picea; species Picea engelmannii. The sequence continues at coordinate 211,089 of ML787891.1, read as the reverse complement.
TATGTTCCTGACATAGAGTGATCCGATGGTTCATACTCTCCTCGATCTTAAAGACCATTGATCCATGGATTAACACCCAATTGGTCCGTGATCTCTATTTAGAGAGCATGGAGGTTCATTTGCCGATGATCGATTGTGAGAAACTCTCTTGTAAAATCTCTCTATAATATTTTTTTTTACATTAATAAACTGCTCCAAGTGGTCGGGTTGGCTAGGGCCATGGTTGTTTCCCCGTAGGGTTTTTACCACTTTGAAACATCAGTGTGTTGATATTTGATCTGGTTACGTGAGTGGTTACTGAAGGCATTCATCCTCTGTTGGAATACCTTTGTTGTCGAACATGGTATCAGAGCCAGTTTGAAGACTCGCTCCTATTGAAGATCGAGATCGTGAAACCGAGTTGCCTCATCTCCACTTTCTCTCATTTCCATACATTTTTGGGCTGAGAGGAATTTTCTATTACATCCAGAGCAATATTTTCAATTAGGAACACTTTTTTTTTCACTCGAAAAAGTTTCCGTTTGCCCAAGATACGACCATTACAATCAGATTTGGAGGTATAAAGCTTGAATACACATTTTTAAAATTTTTTGCAGAGTAGTATTTTGGTTTTATTTCAGTTTTGTTTTATTTATTTCTAGTTTTCTACTCTTTTAGATCTACGTATGATCACTTCCCCATGCCCTGTTCGATCTCGGAAAATAAAAAACAGATAGGAAAAGGTGCATCTTCTGGGTAAGCTAATCGAGATCTAACCTTTGTTGTCATCAAGAAGGAAATTTTTTTTCTTGTGTGAAAACAGTTTTTTTTAGCACGCTCTCTAAGGTTGTCTTCAACAACAACAACAACAACACCCCCAATCCTCCTTCTCAATATTACAATATGTTTTGATAGATCATTTGTTTAAAAGTTGCCTTATTGAATAAGAGGTCTTGAGTTTAAGTCTCTCTTTTGTTACCTTTTTTGAAAAAGTTCATGCTAAAATTGTAAAGTGTATTTCACTTCAAGTATAAAAGTGAATCACTATAAGTAGCTTTAAAATTTTATTTTGCATGCAAATTTTCTGTTATAAAGTAAATTCATTGTAAAAGTGATCCCCACTTCTCTTTATAAAAGTGGGTCACTTCATAAAGCAACTTACACAATCACATGGTCATTTGGTTACCAATTGTGCCTTTCTTAAAAAGGGCATAAATCTAACATCGAAAGTCCATTTTTAGTGCCGTTTTTTTTTAAAACCGCATAAATTTTCAAGCTCTTTCCATCTATATTATCAGTTTCAATTTTTAAATCCACATTTTCTGCATATTTAATATGGCTTCTACAAGTACTGTCTTGCTTACTAGCAAAAACTACTTCCAATAGAAATCTCATATGGAATATTTATTAAGAAGTAAAGGCATGTACTGGATTACCTTGGGAAAGGAAAAAGCACCCACTGATGTTGATAAGAAATCCAAGTGGGATAATAGCAATGATGAAGCACGTGGACTAATCAGAATTTCCATCTCTCCTGATTTAAGGTACCACCTTCAAGATATTGATGACCCCAAAGAAGCTTGGGACACGATTGAATCTGTGTTTGGTAAACTCAATATTATTTGAGCACAACAGTTAGAAAATAAAATACTGACCTTGAGTCCAAATGATTTTTCTTTCCTTGGAGACTATCTATCTAGGTTTAAAACACTCAGAATTTTTTGTGAAGAATGTAAGATAAAGATGGAGGAAGACTGTTGCATATATCTTATTCTTTATAAGCTAGGTAGTTCATATTTTTGTGTTTGTATCTACCTTTTATGCCATGAGAGAGGCTTTAGGGGAAGAATCTTATGAAAAAACTAGTCTTGAGTCCTTTTGTGCTTCTTTGATTCGAGAGGAAGATAAGATTGTACAATTTGGAATGATCAACACTGCAGGTCCTTCCAACAAAGCCTTAGTTGCCCAGCATAAATATAAAACCAAGTATCCCAAGAAGCAACATACTCGCTACAACAACAAACAACATAAGGGTCCCAAACCTGCTCAAATAGCTTCAACTCCTACTGGTGACAAAGGAGCAAAATATAAAAGTAAGAATACTAACAAACATTGCAACTTTTGTGATAAAGATGGTCATGATGAGTCCAAATGTTTCAAGAAGATGGAAGCTTTAGAAGCAGCGATGAAGAAGCACAACATCAGTATTGATTCTACTTCTTCTTCTCATGGACATGCACTTTCTGCTTCTGGTTTCTCCTTCAATTCAAATTATACTACTACTTCTTCTTATGATGAGTGGCTTATTGATTCATGAGAATCTTATCATATGTATAAGGATAAATCCATATTTTCTTCTCTAAATGAATGTAACACCAAGAAAATATTTGTTGGTGATGATAGATCTCTTAGTGTTGGAGGATCTGTAACAGTTCAAGTAGATAATGGTAATTTCAATGATGTATTATGTGTTCCAATTCTTTCTTGTAATCTTATATAAGTATATCAAATCACTCATTCAGGTGAAGGTAAAACCATTGAGTTTTCACCTCACCAGGTTGTAATCAAGGATCTAAATGATTCTAAGCATGTTCTTGTAACTGAAATTGCTGATGATATTACCAGGTTGTACAAGTTTGACAACTTTGGGTCATCATCTTTTTCATCAGTTTTTTTTGCTCATAGCGATGACTAAGAAAAAAATTTGTCATGAGAAGTTTGGTCATCTAAACTATCACTCATTGAAGCAACTATGTAATCAATAGATGGTGATTGGTCTTCCTCTTGTTTCATGCAGAGATGGTGATTGTGTCGGCTGTGTTCTCGGTAAACATCATCGGGACAATTTTGACAAACATGCCTCTTGGCACGCCTTGGGTCCTTTGCATCTTGTTCATGGTGATTTGTATGGTCCACTTTCTTCTCCTTCTTTTTCTGGGTGAAATTTTATCTTAACTTTCATTGATTACTTTTCCAGACGTACTTGGGTTTACTTCTTAAAACTCAAGAGTGACATTTTTGACAAGTTTTCGGCCTACAAGGCCCTTGTAGAAAAACAATTTGGACATTAGATTCAAAGGTTAATAACAGATAATGGAGGAAAATATGTGAACAATAATTTTACAAGCTACTGCACTACACAAGGAATCCAAATGAAACACACTGTTCCATATACACCACAAAAAAATGGTGTTGCTAAGAGAAAGAACCGCACATTAAAAGAAATGACTAATTGTATGATCCAATCTAAGGGATTAAGTCTAAAGTATTGGGTGGAAGCCATCAACTGTGAAAATTACATAGTAAATCAAACTCCCACAAAGGCTCTTAAAAATATAACACCAGAAGAAGCTTGGACTAAAATTAAGCTAGATGTAAGTCACTTTCGTGTATTTGGAATTATAGCATGGTCTCACATTCCTGATGAGAAAAGGAAATCATTGTAGCCTAAAAGTGTGAAGTGTATATTTGTTAGTTATTCTGAAGATGTCAAAGGTTACAGACTTATTCAATCACATTGTAATGAAATTATTATTAGAAGAGATGTTAAATTTGATGAAAATCTCTTGGTCTACGAGCCTAATTTGGCGATTGTGCCTTCTTCATCCTGTGAGCCATTTTGAGCATTTGTGCCTTCTTATGATCTGGTTTCTTCTTCAGATGATGATAGTGAGGATGAAAATCTACCTCCACCTGCTCACCCTCCTCCAGATGATTCCTTTGAACCTGAACTAGCACAAGCTCCACCGCTTCTTAGATGGGTCCGTTCAAAACGAGAAGAAACTGGTGATACTGTCGGTGATCCTTCAGATAAACATCGAACACATTCACAGTTCTAGAGAGCCTCTTCTCTTTTGGCTCAAGTTTCAGAAACTCATGATCCAGAGACATTTGTAGAAGCTTTAGGTCATCCAGATTGGGATACAGTAATGAATGAAGAGTATCGTTCTTTAATAGCAAACGATACTTGGGATCTTGTACCTCTTCCAAAAGGAAGAAAACTTATTAGATGAAAATGGGTCTATAGAACTAAGTACGCATCAGATGGAAGTGTTGAAAGACACAAGGCTCGGTTAGTTGCCAAAATATTTTCTCAAGTTGAAGGAATTGATTATAATGAAACCTTTGACCCTGTAGAAAAAATGAATTCCATCCACCTTGTTCTTGCCCTTCTTGCCTCACATAAATTGGAGGTCCATCAGATGGATGTTAAATATGCCTTCTTGCAAAAAGATTTGCAAGAAGAAATATACATGGAACAACCTCCTGGCTATGTCCAGAATGACTCTAGCCTTGTTTATTGCCTCAAGAAATCTCTTTATGGTCTCAAGCAAGCTCCCTGAGCTTGGTATACCAAAAAGGATAGCTTTCTTATTGCCACTAGATTCTATAGATGCCATTTTGATCCTAATGTCTATACCAAGAAATTAGGAAGCCATCTCATAATCCTTGTCCTTTATGTTGATTACCTTATCCTTATTGGTAGTGACTCAAAACTTTTAATCCATGTGAAAACCAGCCTTAAGAATAAATTTGAAATGACAGACTTAGGCTTTTTGCACTATTTCCTTGGCCTCCAAGTTTTGTAAACCAATGAAGGAATTTTTTTTTCCCAGTCTAAGTATGCTTGTGACGTTCTTTGTCACTTTCACATGGACAATTGTAAACCAACCCCTTCTCCCTTCCAGTCTCGAGTCAAGCTTTCTGCCACTTGTACTTCTCCTGAAGGTGATGCCACCCTGTACCGTCAGTTAGTTGGTAGCCTCTTATACTTGACTCATACACATCCTAATATTTCCTTTGTTGTTGGTCCTGTTGTCTGGTATATGAAAACACCCCATGAAATCCATTAGAAAGCAGCTAAAAGAATACTTCTCTATGTTCGTGGTACAATTAAGTTTGGGATACATTATAGTTCAAGGGGGACTCCTTTATTGGTTGGTTTCACTGATTCAGATTAGGCCAGTGACCTTGATGATCAAAATTCTACTGCAAGTTATCATTTCAGCCTTGGTTCAGGACCTATCACTTGGGCCTGTAAGAAACAACAGGCTATTGCACTTTCTTCAACAGAAGTAGAGTACCGAGTAGCGATAAATGCAAGTTAGGAAGCCTTGTGGCTTCAACAGATCCTTTCAGAGTTTGGATTCCAACACCAACATCTGACCAGCCTTTGCTGTGACAATCAGAGTGCCATCAAGCTTGCCAAAGACCTAGTTCAACATCAGCGTAGCAAAAACATCGAGCTACACATGCACTTCATCAGAAATATCATTCATGATCAAGTTATTGAAGTGCTCTTTTTCCCTACAGACAATCAAGTTGTAGACATTTTCACAAAGTCTCTTACAAAAGTGAAGTTTTCCAAACTTCGATCTATGTTAGGAGTTCAAGAAGTTTTCATTAAGGGGGGATAGGCTCTAATGCCTCCTTCCTTCTCCTATTGTGTCACTATTGTAAATCCTTCAATCCTAGCCCAATTTGTTCTTAAGGGGGGATGTTAGGATATTTAGACACTTACAAGTTAGTAAGATCTACTTGGTCTATTGTGTTGTTAGATAAAAGTGTGATTTCTAGTGTGTTTCTTTAGTATGCATTAGTATGCATTTGTAGTTAGTAAATTCGACAGTCACGATATGTTCCCAACATAGAGTGATCCAACAGTTCATACTCTCCTCGATCTTAATGACCATTGATTTATGACTTAACACCTGATTGGTCCATGATCTCTATTTAAAGAGCATGGAGGGTCATTTGCCGATGGTCAATTGTGAGAAAATCTCTTGTAAAATCTCTATGTAATCTTTTTATTTGCATTAATAAACTTCTCCAAGTGGTCATGTTGCCTGGGGCCCTCGATGTTTCCCCATAGGGGTTTTACCATGTGAAAACATCGGTGTTTTGATCTTTGATCTGGTTATGTGAACGGTTATTGAAGGTGTTTTTCCTCTGTTGGAATACCCATGTTTTCAAACATGTAGTGGGTCTGCACACGTGTATACGTGCCTTGCCCTTTGACAGCCCATGTACATACGCTTATTGTTTAAGTGTCAGTAGCATGCCTGTTGAGATTTTTTTTTTTTTAAAGAAGAGGCAGTCATCCTCTTCCCTATCAGAAGTCACACTTCAGGGGTTTTCTTGCTCTAACCCTGGTCTCTATCATAGTAGTCTCTTTCCTAGGTTGTTGGAGCATAACCCTGAATTACATTAGTTTATACCTAGCTTAGAATCCTATATCTTGGTTAATACATTAATTTACACTTTATTTCACCTAATTTGGCCACATAGAGAAGAAGGGCGCCTCATCCCTAGTTTTTAGGGAAAACTGCTAATTTTAGATCAAGACTCAACTCCTGGTTCTTGATTTTCTCGATTTATTCTTGATTTTCTTGATTTATTCATGATTTATTCCAACTCCCCCATGCAAAAAATCATCTATTATTGGGGAATTCAAACCTCCTCTTTGAGTGAGATATTTATTCCTAAATTAATGATTTTTGTCATTACTATTATTAGTAACTATTATTTCGGGTCAGTTAAGTGAGTTGGAACTACTTCTCTTGTCAGTGAAGTGAGATTAAGTGAGCTAATGCGCATCACTTGACTCTTGTGGGCATTAATGAGTGTGTGACATGTATATTTAGTGGTCTAGATCGAACTATGTGGTCTCTCTTAGCTTATGACACCTAGTTTAGCTATTTCTAGCTTTTTTTGACTAGAATTTCTATGTTGGAAATTCTATATATTCACCTCCTCTCTTCTTTTTAAGGACGGTTTCTCATGTATATTAATTTTTTATTAATATAATTCTCTTATTTATGGAGAAAAAAATTTCTCTCATCTCTTGAATATCAACAAATTGCATGTGTTCAATTTAACTAGAATTCTAGATCTATTGGTTTCTGCAGGAATTCTACATGGTATTAGAGCTAGATTGAATCTAGTGGATTGTACATGGTTTTATTTGCAGGTATAGATCATTAGGAGGCACAACAAGAAGAAATGGATCATCTCTCTCATCCCACAAAACTCATTCTAAATCCTTTCAATTACTTTGAATGGAAGACAGAGATCTCTCTGCTCCTTCGAAGTAAAGGGCTTTACAAGGTAACAATGGGAATGGAGAAAGAACCGACTGTTGTAGCGGAGAAAATAACGTATTTAAATAAATTAGATGAAGCAATTGGGATAATATGCCTATCAATTTCTAGAGATCTCCTCTTTCATGTCAGTAGAGCCACTACCCCCGATGTGGTCTGGACCACATTGAAAGGACTATTCGGCAAGCAGGATGCAATGAGAGTGCATCAACTGGAGAATGAACTCATATCCCTAAGTCCAATTCATTTTAGCAACCTACAAGAAATAATCACCAAGTTCAAATCCCTCCTCATTGAACTTAATGCATGTGGAGACATGAAAGAGGAAAAACAACTCATCCTTTCAATTCTCTTGAAATTAGGCCCTGAATATTCCGTATTTGTGTCGTCTTTTCAAGCATCTAAATTGACTCAGGAAAAACGGAAAATGCCTCCATTGAATGATTTCATTGAAGCATTGACTCAAGAAAAATATAATTTATACCAAATGGGTGCCATCAAGTGTTCCAAGAACCAATCACTTGCGGCTACTAATTCTCCAAAGAGCAGTGGAAAAGACAAGAAAAAAAGAACGGGTAAATTTCCTTAATCGAAGAAGGAGAGATCCGCAAAATATTTAGATAAATATTTTGAGCCTAAGGGTAAGAAAAAGAAGGAAAGAACACTTTGAATCTACTGTTCCAAAGGTTTTCTTCTCAAAGAAAATTGCATGAGGAAGACTATCGATGAGATGGCTAAGCAATTGCAACAACACAATCTCACGGTGCTCGAAAATGCAAAGTAGAAAGATGATAACAGAACGGAAGGGAGAGCACAAGATGGTCATGATTTAATGGCTGTCACATCCACTCTATCATATTGGATCCTTGATTCAGGTGCATCGAACCATATGGCTTTATCAAAAGATGATTTTTCCTCCATTGAAGAAAGCACTACATCCCCAATTTACTTGGGAGATGCCACACCCGCAAAGGTGTGCAGAGAAGGAATTATTTATCTTGAAGGGGGATGATTCACAAATGTGCTTCATGTTCCCTCACTGTCCCATATTCTCTTGATAAATCACATCACTCATTCCAACTCTGGAAGGAAGGTGGAGTTCACTCCGAACTCCGTAGTGATTACCGACATTTCCACAGGCTCATAGCTTGCACATGGAATTGCAGATCACAGTTCTCGTTTGTATTTCTTCTCCCACTTTGCTCCTAAATATATTATCACTATATTTCTATCACAATCTAATGATATTAGAAGGTTATGGCATGAAATATTTGGCCATCTAAACTATAAGTACTTGCATCAACTCAGCAAGGAAAACATGGTAGAAGGATTGCCAGCTATTAAATTCACAAGCGGTGTATGTCAAGGATGCATTCTTGGCAAGCATCCAGAGAAAAAGTTTGACAAAGGGAAGGCACAGAGAGCTTCTTCACCTCTTGGGATGATTCACAGTGACATCACAGGCCCATTCCTACAGCCTTTAATCAGTAAGGCTTGATATGTACTCACCTTCACAAATGATTTCTCTCACTTTACTTGGGTTTTTTTTTGAAATTAAAATCGGAAGTATTTGAATGCCTTATAGAATTTAAAGCACTTGTTGAGAATGAGTCTGGGTGTAATATTAAGATACTCCATACTGATAATGGGGGTGGATTATGTCAACAAATATGTGAAACAACTTTGTATTGATGCAAGTATACAACTACAACACACAGTGCCATATACAACACAACATAACGATGTTGTGGAGAGGAAAAACTGGTCCTTAAAAGAGATGGCCAATTGTATGCTCCAGTTGAAATCATTAGCTCCCAAGCTATGTGATGAAGATATTAATTGTTTAGCATGGGACAACAACACATGGGACTTGGTTCCACTTTCGAAAGGAAGAAAGATTGTTTGATGATAATGGATATATCAAACAAAGATTGTTGCAGATGGTGAGATCAGAAAGTACAAAGCTCTACTTGTCACAAAAGGATACTCACAGGTACATGGGATAGACTACACAAAGACATTTGCAATAGGTGAAAATGTCTTTGTGTAGTCTATGCCATGTACCTGTGAGTATCCTTTTGTGACAAGTCAAAATTTGTACTTGTTGATCTCACCATCTGTAGCAATATTTGTTCGATGTATCCATCAACATCGAACAAGCTTTCTTCCTTTCGGAAGTGGAACCAAGTTCCATGTGTTGTTGTCCATAAGAGAAGAGTACTATTTATCCATGGTAGCCTCCTAAAGTGGGTTTCCAGCAACCTCAGAGTGTGACTTTGGATCTGAACCAAGTGACATATAACAATGTATGGGAAACAAAGGTTCTGTGGCAGCCAGGGCTTGAGGATCCCCAAAAAACTGACTCCATTCTACTAGTTTTGGCCATTGTCACTTCTCGCAGATGGGAAGTTCATCACATGCATTACATCCACAAGCTAATCCATGATAGAGTCATTTCACTGTAGTATTTCCCCACAGAGTAGCAAGTTGCAGACATCTTCACCAAGTCCTTCACTGAAAAGAAATTTTCAGAACTGAGAGCTATGCTTGGGGTGGTGGAGACAACTGAGTAGGTCACTTTTGGCCACTCAACATTTTTTTTCCTCTTTTTTTGGGGGGGGGTTTCCCATGAGGTTTTCCCTCTTTCCTCTTTTCACGAGGAGTTATTTTATGTAATGAGTACCTAAAATGGCCAAGTTGCCAGGGCTCAAATGTTTTGTCATTACAGTTAGGCTTAAGAGGGGGTGTTGGAGCATAACCCTAACTTAAATTAGTTTATACCTAGATTAGACTCCTAGATCTTGGTTAATACATTCATTTACACTTTATTTCACCTAATTTTTCCACATAGAGAAGAAGGGCGCCTCATCCCTAGATTTTAGGGAAAATTGGTAATTTTAGATCAAGACTCAACTCCTGGTTCTTGATTTTCTCGATTTATTCTTGATTTTCTTGATTTATTCATGATTTATTCCAAATCCCCCATGAAAAAACTCATCTATTATTGGGGGATGCACACCTCCTCTTTGAGTGAGAGATTTATTCCTTAATTAATGATTTTTGTCGTTACTATTATTAGTAACTACTATTTCGGGTCAGTTAAGTGAGTTGGAACTGCTTCTTTTGTCAGTAAGTGAGATTAAGTGAGCTAATGCACATCACTTGACTCTTGTGGAAATTAATGAGTGTGTGACATGTATATTTAGTGGTCTAGGTCGAACTATGTGGTCTCCCTTAGCTTATGACACCTATTTTAGCTATTTCTAGATTTTTTTTACTAGAATTTCTATGTTGGAAATTCTATATATTCACCCCCTCTCTTCTTTTTGAGGATGGTTGCTCATGTATATTCATTTTTTATTAATAAAATTCTTTGATTTATGGAGAAAAAACTTTCTCTCATATCTTGAATATCAACAAATTCCATGTGTTCAATTTAACTAGAATTCTAGATCTATTAGGGTTCTGCAGGAATTCTACATAGGTTTGATTTCAGTGTAGCTTTGTTTTTCTTCAAAATATTTCTTGTTTTTCTTTATTAGGTTTTTTAGATGAGATAGTGAGTCTGTTCTGATATGCATTTTTGGGCTTGGTCAGTGACTCCCTGTGATCTGCAGGAAATCCATAGGTCATTACTTGGTTTTTGTCTTGTCTATTATTTTTCTCCTTTTTTGCTTCATAAAAGAAGAAAATAACACATTTTAAAATTTCTTGTTTTGGAAGCATAATAAAAAATAAAAAAAATCATTTTCACTTTCTTTGTTTGGATAAGTAGTTGGTTGTTTGTATTAGAAATTAGGGAAAAAAATGATTTCATAAGTTCTTGGATGATTGACTTAGGACAATAAGTAACTCGTAGTCGAGTGAAATCTTGTTTTGAGTTTTCTGTTAAAATATCTTAGAAAAAAAAGTAGTTTGAAAAGTTGGTTAAAGAGTTTGAATGTGCAAATTTGAATTTGTCAAGAAGTAGTTTGTTTTCAATTGCATTGTTTGCTATTCTCTTTCATCTCTTAAAAACATCACTAGTTTCACATTCGTTTCCTTTGAATTAAGACAGCCACAAAAAATTAATGATTAATTAAAATCAACTAGACTTTATGTTTGTAGGGTTCATCAACTAGTCTAGGCTAGAGCCTTGATTTAGGATTGGAGAGGAAACTCTTCAAGGATACAATAACAAACATAAGAGTCTATTCTAGGGAGTTATAAAATTCTAGTATCGTGAAGGTTATACGGGACCCCCCTATAACAAAGGGGATAAACATGAGGTTTCATGCAGAAAGGTAGCGGAGATAACCCCTCCAAAGCTGTACCAAACATAGTGGGGAACACATATAGAGGGCTTATCTTGGGATTTCGTTGATCGAATTTTCCACGGAGCTTCATTAGGTCTCGAATCCATTTGAGGTCCTCAATTGTCTTACAGAACAATTTCTTTCGATACCCTTGATAGGTTTTTGGCTTGATACCTTGCTCATTACGGTCCACCCGACTATCGGCTGTACCCGCCTGGTGACTGTTCACGTGATAGCAACCTAGTTTCCTATCATTCTAGTGACTTACACAGGTGACTATGGGTGTATACCGTGGTACCTTGGACAAACATTGAGCCACACTTTATAGAGTATACCTCGAGGGTGATTCTATATTCGATTTTCACTTGCACCAATAAGTTTCTCTAGTGTTGGTTGTTGTAATTGTTCTTCCAACTAGCTAGTGACTTCTTGTTTTATCTCATAGGAACATTTTCTAGTGTGTGTTGGTTCTTGAATGATAATAGAAAACCCTAGTGTGTCATTGATATTCTCACACAGTGGAGGATCAAGAGCTCCACTGGTCACAAAGGCTTCTTGTCCTACCACCGATCAATCTAGAGCCACCCCTGCCACCGCTAAGGTGAAGACTAGACCAACAAGGGTCTTTTGAGGTGACCAGGTCACAAGAAACTGTGCCTGACCCATCTCTAAGAGGAGAAAATTTGATTCTGGAGGAACAAACCATTTCATACCTTGGATCAGAAGCTCTTGTTCCGTACGAATCTTTGAACACTGATCTATTGACGCCCATCGTTGTACAAGTTTATCCTTATGAGCGCCTGATAGTGTCACAAGAATCAATGGAAGAAAACATTGTGTCTTCTTCAGGGAATACTCATATTCGCTTTATGGCTATCACTACAGGGGGTGGTCCACCTCCTATCCAACCGTCTTCGGTCCGGGCCACTATGGTATCAACTGCATCTACCTCAGGAAATGGTCTGATTTCGTCTATGGTGGTGATCACTACTTCATTTACCCAGAATGCGATAGGCCCTCCATTCTCATACGGGATGCCTAGCTTCGGTACAAGCCCTGTACTTTCCTACTCTACTCTACTGACTTTAGGTCTCGGGGCAAGGAGATCCAATGCTCCTCTGCAAGGATCCATGGGGGAACTTTAGATTTCTATAATGCCCTCCCTTATGGAGGGGGTCATATACCTCCTTCGTCCCCTTCGCTCGGTGGTGCTCACCAGCATCCCATCAGGCCGAATGTAAATTTTAGTTTGTTTGGAGTAGGTAGTCAAGGACTTCGTTATTATAACATGTCAGTTGGTTTGACACCATTATCTTTTTTCGATGCATTTGACAACAATGCTTTCTCATCGTCTGCCTTCTCGGCCGAGGGAAACCCTGATTATGGATAACAAAATCCTATACATGGTACTATTCCTCCACAGGGGGAAAACTTAGGAATTCCTTCCTCATAAGGACCATCGAATCCATGGAAAGGATTAGTTCCCTTGTCAGGGATGTCAATCGGGGGCAACCCCTTCCATAGCCAATGGAACCTTGGGCAAGGCTCAACACCTATGCTCGGTGGGTCAACAGGGGGCAACCTTTCCCAAAATCCTTGGAATGTGATGCAATCCTAGCCCTTCATGTCCTATTATTGTATTTAGCCGATGACATATCAAAAAGCACATAATCTATACGATGGTCAAGGCCATGGTTATTACCAAAACTCTGGCCAACAACCTAACTTTTCCTGGCAACGTGGTGCTAGCCAAACTCCAAGCCCCTTTTTCACTCGTAACAATCAACAACCCAAACTACCATTTCTGGAAACTCTGCACTTGGCATACTTGAAAAGGTTATTAAATGACCCCATCTGTCATGATCTGTGTTGGCCTCCTATGCCAACCAAGTTTCCTTCAGACATCCCAAAGTTCGAGCCAAGCCTAACGAAGATCCAGGCGATCATGTGACTACCTTCCATCTTTGGTGCTCATCCAATTTGTTGAAAGACGACTCCATCCAGTTGCGTTTGTTTCAACGCACTCTCATCGAGAGTGAGGTGAAGCAGTACATTGATCTCAACCACTCGAGATACTCTTCCTTCGACAAATTGGCAATGACTTTCTTAAACCATTTCCAATTACCTATGAGATAGGATGCCAACACCAAATTGCTAGCCAACTTTAAGCAGACAAAGGTGGACCATATATCCGATCACAACCAAGAATGGAGACACCGAAAGAGTTTTATAAAAGTGTCAGTCCCACCAACATTTCTTCTTGAGTGGTTCCTTAAGTCTTTGGTACCCCAATTATCCAAATACATCACAATGTCGGGAGTGTTTCCAAAGAATATGGATTAATGAGAGCTCAACAGCTAGAGTTGATTTACTCTCAGTTTGGTTTACTTTATGAAATTTTTCTAGATGCACCATGGTCAATACTTGACAAGACCAGATAGAGAGTTGGAGCACATGCTGATGGTATTGTTGGTTTAACACAAATGAAGCCCGCTGAACAATTGTCAAAACAATTGAAGCAATTTTCGATACAACAGAAAGAAGCCAGCCAGACCACTGGTCTGACTGCTCCCCCTAACCAAACATCGGATGTACACAATGTGCAATCGACTAACCCAAAGGCCACCCAACAGCTTGAAGGAAAGAAGAAACAATGAAAGAAGGGTAAGGGGGATAAGAAACCTACCAATAATGTTGGAGGGGGATACACTGAAAAGAATAAGTCGAAGTATTCATGTAACCTGTGCATAGAGGACCACCTGACTCACCAATGCCCTTGACTTGTGGAGGCCCAAAATTTATTGGCGTAGCAACAACCTGCTATGTTAACAAACCCATTTCAACATGGGAAAAATTAAACTCAAGCCGCTCCGAGCATGGAAGGGGGAAGTCAAGGACCCCCTCCGTATTCAAGTAATTCTTCATCTGTGAATTTGTATATGATGAAAGGTGATGCCTATATATTGACTAGAGTGCATGATTACGGAATGCCAAACACCTCTGAGAAGAGTAAAGAAGTTGAAAACCCACCTCTTCCTCTCCAAATCGAGAAGACATTAGGAGAAACAATGACACACATCCCAAAAGGTGTGTTCAAGAAATCTTCTCAAAATCCAAATGCAAGGGCAGCCTAGAACTACTTTGTGGTGGAGGATTTTTCTCAAACCCCTTGTGCAATGTCTTCTTTGGAGGTCCTCCAGAGATTCCCTTCCCAGAGAAAGGCTCTGTTAGACTCCCTAGGATCTGATAAGACTTGTAATCCAGATACAAACATGCTTGATACGACCGGCTTAAAACCTTGTCTCCCTTACCATGTAGCGTTTCAGATGGTAGTGGCTTACCCCACGAAAATTTTTAGTTGGAATATTTTCTGCATGCTGGTTGATGAGGGTGCCTTGACATGCGTGATGTCTTTGGTGTGTTGGAAGACCATTGGCCAACCCGTTTTGTCTCTGTCACCTACTCTTCTTACTGTGTTCGATGGTCATTTGTTTCGACTACATGGCATCATCCCCTCTTTTCCCATGCAGTTAGGGGGGAAGACTGTGTGCATCGAGGTTGAAGTGGTCGATGCGTCTCTGGACTAAAATCCCTTTTTAGGAAGGAGTTGGACCTATGCTATGCAAGCAGTGGTCGCTATAGTTTTCTGGATCTTGTTGTTTCCACACGAGGGTCGGATAGTGACCATTGACTAGTTGTGTTTTTCCTGTCCTAACCCTTCATCAGGGGCATCCACAGTCTCGATGATTTCCAAGCCTCAACCCAACATCGTCAACATAGGGGGTGGTTTGTGCCCACCTTTGATGGGTACTTTTGATTACCCCACCTCCTTCCAGTGATGTTAATTTTGTTTCAGACCAGCCTAAGGTTGAGATTTTTCAAGTCTCGTCATTTCGTATTACTTACTTCAATGATACATGGACTCTTCCTTCCCCATTATCCATGATGGAAGGTACAGGGCACCATGGTATAGCCATTCCCTTGTCTGCGGTAGAAGTTGCATACTCAATAGTCCAACAAGCTTCCATCGACCCTGAGCCGACTCCTGCACATGAGTTAGATCTGATTTTCGAGCCTACTTGGGCTCAAGGTTCCCTTGTCGATAAGAACTCTTTAGACATAGTCTTGCCTTCAGATGAAGTGATTAATGAAGCAATGACTAGTCCGAACAAACCCTGCAATGATCTCCATCACAAATCTTATTTCCTCCCAGAGTTAAGAAGAATTGAAGCATGAGAATTCACTTTGACTATTATTGGAGATAGATCTTGTCCTATCAATCCCTTGGCTACACACATTGATTATTCCGAGGGTAATATGGAAACCATCGCTGAAATGATACCTATTGATATCTCCAGAATCCCTGTCACCGTAGATAATATTCTCGTTGGAGTTGATTGTTCCCCCGAGGAGATTTGAATATACATGGATTTATTTAAAGAATTCCACGGTTTTTTTTCCTGGTCTTATGAGGAAATGCCAGGCACTGATCCAAGAATCTGTAATGACCCTAGTTGGAAAATTTTTTAAGAAATTATAACGTAAAAACAATTAGGGAATTAATTCTGTTAACAAGGTATTAATTAAACAAAGATGATTTAATTATATTAATTAAGTGAGTTATTAATTAATTAAAGGACATAATTGTAATTAATTAATTAATAACTTAAATACAAACTACATTTTATAACTTACGTGATGGATTTGATGGATTAATGGAATATGATATAAAATGGTTGTGTATACAACAAGGGATAAAATAAGAATCCCGAGAAGATAAAAGAATTAATGGGAATGGATAAGGGTAATAAAGGAGTTAGGTGAGGAGGTAAATGTGGGGGGAGTCGGTGAAGGAGGGATAAGGAAGGGAAGGAGTTGGAAGGGGAATGATTTGAGGGGGAGTTGGCCATGGATTTTGGGGAGCTCTGAGTATTGCAGAGAGGGAGGTGGAATTTTGTGAGTGGCATTGACACAATGGACCGGAGTTGCTGGGGGTTTTGGGCATGGAGGGCTAGGATATCTGTTGATATCCTAGGGCTAGGGAGCTAACTAGTCAGCAGGGAGGACGGTTTTGGGTAGTGTTCTAAAGAAGTGGGAAGGAATTAAGCTGTGGACAACAGGAAGGATTATTAGCATCAGACTTAAGGTATTTCTCTAAAATTTATGCATTGTTGTATTATATATATATATATATTTTTTATTATTCATAGTAAAATTAAATCCGGCTATTACATATGGTATCATAGATGTAGTTGAAAC
>ML787891.1:141167-180603 GCA_009831015.1 Picea engelmannii | reverse complement strand
AAAAAAAAAAAAAAACTCACCCGTTTCTCCTCACTCCTCTCCAGGAGGTATAGGCATGTCAGAATCTATGGAAAATTTGATCTCAACATAGGGGTAGTCCTCTATGGCCAAAATCTGTCATTCCCAACAAGCAAAAAACTGGTCATCAAAGGCCTCAATAGTCCTCCCCCCACCCTGTCACAACAACAACATCACCCATCTTCATAAAGCTGGAAGAGAGGCATCATGCCCTCATATCATCTCTCTAGGGTTGAGACTTCATACCCTCTCAAAGAAAAAGGAACACAAAATAGTCCCAAACCCAAAGTTTTTGTGTCTCCGCATACGACACTCTGTCAACTGCCTCTTCATGCAATCTAATAAAGTTGTACTCCATTCAAAAACTTGTGCATTTAAGCACTGAACCGTACAATTCATGTGTTCCCAGGAATCTTGATGTAAAGATACGGATCCAGTGATCATCCCAATGAGAAAAGCTATCAATTTCAGTGATAGGTTAGAAATCTTGTTTATTGGCACCTGTGTGCCCACTTTGTCAGTGCCAACTTCACAATGGATTTCAATCAACTCCTCTATGTTGTGAGGCCCGGAGGGAAAAGTGAAAAAGTTAACTGGTTCCCCTCTCTTGGGGAGGCTAGTCAGAAAGTAGATATCTTCAATCATTGGAGTCAACAACTTTCACTCAAGCATGAATGTCTCTACATTTGGGTGCTAGTAATCTACCAATGCATTTAGTAACCTGGGTTGTGCCCTCATAAATGGACACTAGAAGAATTTTAGCAAACCACATTGAGCCAATGTGGTAGTAGCATCAGGGTCCTCTCCGACCAAAACATCAACATCCTCATGCTCCCTTTCCCTCCAATGAACATACATCTTGCAATTCACAAGTTCAGGGGGGGGATTAACTCTTGCACTTTTTAATTTCTCAACATGTTGGAGGGTATACGCGGCCTGTAGTATGAAAAGTCGTGTATTCCCCTGTGAAATATTTCCTCTGCACACGGGCATACACTGGTTGTCATAAGACAACCCGCGTATATGTAGGGCCGACCTTTTTAAAGGTTAACGCCCCCCCCCAAAAATAAAAATAGATGCACAAATGACTAATTGAAATGCAAGAGGGGCTAGTATGTACTTACTTGGTCCATGCGAAAGTTCATTTCGTCCATTAAATCTCCCGGAATCAACTCTTTTGACAAAGGGGTGTTTTTGTCTTTTTAGTTAATTTCTCAATTAGCAATGGTAATAATGAGTTGTCAGCTTCTATTTATAGACTTTTTGGCTCCTTTTTGTCATTTTTTGGACCCCATTGTCATTTTTTCTAACTTGAAAATCATGTAAATGGTTCAAGAGTTTCTTAGGGCATGTTAGGATAAGTGTCTCTTTGGGTATTGGGAATTTTTTTGGAGATTTGGGTCACTTTAAAGGTCCTTTGGTAAAAAACAAAATTTTCAACTTGTTGCATCTAAGTTAGGATTCCACCCCCATTTTTTGTATCTAGTTGTCTTTATTTCTTTGCCATAGGATCAACTGCACCAAGTTGCAACATAGAACCATCATTGTTTCTTTATATGTGTCATAATTTAATGGTAGAGCCTACCTATACATGGATGCCCTAGGTAGATCCTAGTTGCATTTAGGCGTCCATGCTGTCACTAATGACTATAGGCTTGGGAGTCCTTATTAGTTTTTCCTGATTACGAGTATGATCTTCATTTGCATGATTCATTATCACTCTTGACCTCACCCTCAGGACTCAAAAAACATAATGGGTCTTCTTTTAAGCCCTTTTTAGACCCTCTAAACATGAAAAGATTGCCGAACGATCTTGTTTCCCTTCACGCTCGCTAAACTGAAATTTGAAGGAACTTTTGTCTGATGGTAGTTTACCCATTTTTCGGTCCAGATGGTCAACTATACGAACAAAGGTATTCTTTAGGAGCTTTGGTTCTCTAGAAGAGTATTCTTAGGTATGATTTTAACCCTTTTTCGAGCCTGAGGGGATAAATTTATGAAAAACGAACCCCCACGGAGTCTATAGTTAAGTTCTTTTCAGACTCCCTAAAATTGAAAAGATTGTCGAGTGACCTTGTTTCTTTGCACTCGTTAAATTGGTCAAGAAAAACACCCCTTACGGAGTCCATAGTTAAGCTCTTTTCAGACTCCTTAAAAATGAAAAGATTGTCGAGTGATCTTGTCTTTGTCACACTCATTAAAATAATTCTGAATAGGTGTCTTTTCGGTGCTAGTTTACCCCTTTTTCGAACTGATTAGACTACCTTCAAAAAAGGTACCCCAGTGGAGTCTCTTTTTACGTTTTTTTAGACTGTCTAAAAATGAAAAACCGTCGATCTTACCTTCTCTGGGCTTGTTAAAATTACATCGAAGGATGTTATCATTGTGTCTTATTAATTGAATTTGCATTCTTGTGTATTTGGCCTAATGCCGACTCCATGTTACCCTCAAATGAACCATTTGAAGCATGCCTTATACGTAAGCCTTGTAGCACTTTTGCCTCTGCGTCTTGACATCTTGACCCATGGAGGGATTTTCTCGAGTGTCCTTTTCCTGCATATATTTTCTTGCTATAAACATTAGTGTGTTCCTTGTGCTTGGAACTACTATGATTGTGACACTCTTTCCTCCTTTGTAATGTATCATTATTTTATTCTTTTTCAAATTTTTCAAAATATTGAAAAAGACAAACAAAAAAAAAAATCAAAAAACCCCAAAAAGAGAAAGGGAAAAGTATTTTCTTTTTGTTGGCATCACAATGAGTCGCCCTTGGACAAAGCACATCCTTTTGTTTGTTCACCAAGATCTGGGATTTAATATGACCTTAGAAAATTTTTCTCACTACATAAATCTGTGTCCTTCTCCGTTTGGTTATTATTCCAAACATATGGAGAGTTTGTGTTGCCTCCTGCATCGTGAACTTATGTCAATATCATGTTGCCTGAGTCTCATCTTTTGTTGTTCTATTGTCCAAGGGAATTTTTTACCGATCTTAATTTGGCCCATATACAGATTGTCTCTTGACCTCATGCTCGGTCATCTTCAAATCCCAATCAAGTCTTCTCGAAATCAATGAAGCCCTCAGTCTGATCATCAATATCCTCTAGTATGTTCCCCGACGAGTCGTCGAAGACCTGTAGGAAATGAATTCATACACTCATATTGCACTCCTACCTGAGTTATGAAGATTTTGAAGTTGTTTCTCGAGCTCTGAAGACCTCATCTCTAGCCATTAGGCATCATTAGCTTCTTGAAGATGGATACTCTACATGTTTATCTTTTTTATTTCGAGATGTTGATCCACTGTGTATTTCCCACAGCTACACTTTATATAGTTATATGACATGGATCTACAATGTATTTGATTGGAAGCCATGATTTTATTTCATTCCGAGCATGGGTATGCCTGCCCCGATGAGACAATTGTTATTTTGCATATGGCACCTCCCGAACTCTAGTCCCTAGGCTCACTCGCGTCGTACGTTGGTGAATATTGGTAATGTATTTTGTCCATTAGATGATCTTCTGACCTCACACATTAGGGGGCATATGTTATAACCCTAATTTTCACTATATATGCATACCTGGCATCATGCCATCTCACTTTCCATTTTTGCCAAGATACGATTTAAACAACTCTTCAAAAAAACATGTTTTTGAGGGCATATGTGCCCTGCACCACTACTGCCCATGTATATACACTAGCTGACCCATTACAGCCTGCGTATACTCACAAAAGCACAAAAAATAGAAAGTTGCAGACATAATACAGATTTCTGGGTAATTTCCTAAACCGTTTGACCACCCATAGCCGGTTACTCAACCAGATAGCTACCCTCTTCTAGCCTATAAAAGAAGAGGTAGGGGTCCCATTTGAGGGAGGAAAATAATAGCAAAGAAACTCTACCTTTTTTTGTATTCCCCTTGCCCCAATCATTTGCAACCATTTTGTGAGGAGAAGCATATGTGGAAGCAGTTGGTGCACAGTGTAAGAGGATCCTAGGACAAAGTTCGAGGAGTAGTGGCCGATCTCAACATTGTAAGTTACTTTTGTGAGGTTAATAAAAAGAAGTACTTTTCCCGTCCTGCCATATGAGGTGTTCAATATTCAATTTTGATTATATTTTATTGGAATCTCTAACCCATTAAGTTCATATATAAGATGCATGTTTGGAGTTCTTTGTTTGTCTGTTTATGAATGTAGGTTAGATTTGGGAGGAGACTTGCATTCAAGGAGAAACCAAACACAAAAGGATTGACATAAAACGTGGAAGTCAAGGTAGAGTAACTAGATCCTTTTACCCTTGTGTTTACATATGAATTATGGGGTCTATGATGGGATGATGGTAAAAAGTAGGAGACTTTAGATGGTCATTTCGGCATGCATTACAGAACCATTAGTGCTAGTTCGTAGGGGGTTTTCCCACCCTCAACAACACTCAAACAAGTAAAGGGAGTTCAAAATAAAACTGAAGAACATATCTTGAAACTATTTTTTGTTGATACATAATGCATTGAATAACCCCAATCTTTTCCTGAATATACACATATCTTCAGCTCTGAATTCCAAGAAATTTGGCACCCCTCCACCTCTACAGTAGCCACCATTTCACAAGTAGATGAAGGGAAAGAATCAACTGTCCAGGCTGTTGAAATCAGTCCTAGAAAATCCTTGTATATCAATTCTTGTTTAGAAACAGACCAACATAAACAATTGATTCAAATGATTCAAGGGAAATCTTGTTCTTTTGCATGGGACTACTCCAACATGAAATGGATTCAGCCAAACACTTATGCATCATATTTATACCAATTGTCAAATCAGACCTATTAGGAAACCCCAAAGAATAATGAAACCAACCTTAAAAGATATAGTGAAAGAAGAACTCCAAAAACTCCTACCTACCAATTTTATTTACCCTATATTGAATAGCAAGTGGGTAAACCCATTAGTCATTGTCCCTAGGAAAAATGGTAAATGGAGGATTTGTGTAGATTTTTGAGAATTGAATAAGGCTACCTACAAGGATTACTTTCCTTTTCCTTTCATAGATCAGGTCTTGGACTCTTTGTCTGGGAAGAGGTATTTTTCTTTCTTGGATGGGTTTAGTGGTTACAATCAGATCCAAATTTCACCAGAATATCAGGACAAAGACACATTTACTTTCCCATGGGGTACCTATGCTTATAGGGTTCCTCCTTCTAGTTTGTGTAATGCCCCTTCTACCTTTCAAATGGTTTTCTTGTTCATTTTCTCTGATTTGACCCATGACTGTGTAGAATTATACATGGATGACTTCACAGTATATGGGGATGATTTCCATAAAGAATTGGAAAATTTGGAGAAAGTACTAATTAGGTGTAAAGAAACCAACCTTTCCCTCATTCATGAAAAATCTAGAATGATTCTTATTGAAGGAATTGTTTTAGGCCATCACACATCTGATACTGGAATAAGGGTATACCCTCATGTTGGTGCAATTATATGCATAATATATTACCAAACATAAATTATCGATCGAGATTCATAATTAGTAGAGTTGATGCACTATATGTGTCGATACGAGATAGTTTCCTATGTTTAGTATATCTTAGATAAAAAAACTATTCAATAACAAAATACTATGTTTCACACCTTTCAAATAACACTCCACACATACAATTAAAAATCTAGAAATAAAAGTTGATCAACAAATGTTTAACTTAGAATTATTGTTCAGGGGATGGATCTTCTCATCATAGGATCATGAAAGATAGATATGGGCTATGATTCTATCTCCTGAAAAAAACACACAATCACTCTTTAACATTCCAGAAACTTAACTGAGATAAAAGAACTACCAGGCAGAGTATAAACACTCCATTATAAGCGCATGTATGTGAGAGATGGAGGCCTTTATCTCATTTTCTTTAACAACTCAATTCAAAAATAACTTGAAAACAATCCCTATCTAATTTTTCACACATCTTCAAACCAATGACATTCAGAAAATAAATCAATGCAACTTGATAATTATGAAAAGCTATTTCATTCCTACATAGGAAACATAATTTTTTATGGGATATTCCATTTTTTGGATCATGTAATGTGAACAATGGACTCTCAAATGATTCCTATACTTCCACACTTTGAAATAAATTATAATAGTGAAATAATAAATGAAATCAGAACAACAAATACATGAAATAAAAAACTATACTAATAACTTACAATGAGCTTACCAAGATGTATCGGTGGGCCCTTGCCGATGCCAACATGGAAGATTTTATATCAGTAGATTCTAAATGCTAAAACACACACAGGATCATTGAATTCAAACTTTCATTAATATTCAACAAGTAAATTTACAAAAAGGGTTTTCTCATAAATCCAATCTGCAGCACAACAATTCCTCTCCTTTTTCTTAGAGTCATCACCCAATTTATATACTTTTTACATTAAAAATTAGGCTCTAGACAATCCAATCCATGAAAAATCAAATCAAAACCATTTTCCATCAATGGAGGTCAAGTACAACCATTATCTAATCAAGGAAATGCATTTTCCACGAATCTGGGCATGATCCTAGAATTTCTAGAATATTGGCAATGATTTAGGATGAATCGTTCCCCCTAAGATGGAGGTCCACATGTGCGATACATGGGGATTCTTGAAAACAAAAACATACGAAAACGCCTCTCTAGACAAAACCCATGTCCCCAAATTTTGATATTCATCGTTATCTTCCCCCAAATAGAAGTGCAAATTCAGTACAAGAATGATGGTACCAGAATTTTGTGGACATGGTTTTAGTACCAGATCAACACAGTCATGACCATGATTACTGGATAAGATGCAAAGGAATTACTGGAACAAGCGCAAGATTGGTACTAGATGAAATTTTGAGTTTTTTGGTACCGAATGCAATGCTGAGTTGCTACTGGATGTGATGTGGAGTGCCGGAATAGGTGGAGAATTGGTACTAGATCAGGTGGAGCCTTGGTACCAGAATAGACTGGTTACTGGTGTTACAAATTATTTTGGTCACTTTGGTGATGTCTCTACAGTTATGTGTTCAGGATCTCATAAGGACTTTTTGCCTGAGAAAAGTGACTATTGTCTTCTTCCACATAACATATTTTTAATATGAGTTTGCAGGTTGACTATGTTGCAGGGTGTGAGAATCTTGATTCTCGCAGGCAACTCTATACCTAGACTGTGAGGTGTTCACAATCTTCTCTATAGGTAGGGTGTGAACCTATTTTGAAGCTTGAAAGGAAGAGGAAGTTACGAAGGTTATAGAAGAGTATCTTCTAGAAAATGAGTTGGCATCCTACTAACTTCACAAATTTAGTGGGATCATCCTCATCCCTTTAACCATCTCCTCTTATCCTATATAATGAAAGGTTTCTCAAGGAAGAGGTTAAGCAAGATTGAATGGAGAATTGATGAGAGAATTGTGTGAAGAACTCTTTTTGGATTGAAGCTTGAAGACTCTATTTATCTATCATGTTGTGTTGGATCTTCTTCATGCTAGTGTAGATAAAGTGTGTGTGTTGGAACCAAGGGTCACTGAAAGGAATCTTGCGACATCAAGGAAATCTAGTTGTATCTTCTACTTTGATTTAATATAATACAGCGGCATGTCCCTTTCCCATAAAATCATTCTTATTTTATTGCATAACTCCATGATCATATACATAGGTTGACATTGAAGATACCTTTTTATCTTCACTTTGGTTGGTTTGTGTTGTCTTGGACCTAATTTCACAAGAGCACCGGAGCGAAGTAGGAACAATAGAGACCTAAGGAAGAGATATAAAGGTATGCCACTCATTCCTTCTCGGTAGTAGATTCAATGACTGTAATTTAGAGAAAGAGTCATGTCCTGTTATGTTTTGTTCTAGATCCAGGTTGATCTAGGGAGATCAGTTAGTCTCCGCACTACCGATTTATCCAATAACAAAATTGGCAACACCACTGGGGATACAACCCATTTTGTGTTTTTTTCTTGGCCATTTTCTCTTGACCTAACATTTTTCATTCCCATTCAATCTCTGAGTATTTAGGAGATCCTTACAGACTCTTTCGATCCAGAAGTTCACTCAAAAGTTCTGTCCATTTTCAAAATTTTGCTTGATTACAAACCTTCTCGCACTGTACCTTTCTGTGGCCTATGAGAATCACTGAAGTTAGAACCCTAGTGTTCATTTCAGTGTGACCTTCGCGCACCCTGCCTGTGTCTAGGCTGCGAGAATCCCTAATTCTCGCACTGTACCCCACTACCAGACTACGAACTCACCTGTAAAAACTTTGGATTAGGTCTTTTTGTGTCTTCAGATGCCCAGATTTGTTTGTTTATCTGGGAAGAACTTCTTTTGCCAGTGATTGACTATTTCTTGACTTCAAATATTGCGAATGATTAGTTTTTGGAAATTGAAAACTCTTATTGATCATTTTTCTCAATTTTTACCTCTTGACCTTTTCTGAACAAGGGTATAATCTCTGATTTTGAAATCTGAGTGCTTGTTTGGTCGAGAGCCTTTGATTGGATTAAAAGTTGAGATTAATTGTCCTTTTCGATTGCTTACTACTTGGAAAATTGTTGTCCATGTGCATTTGAAGAGATTGGTCTTGTCATTTTGTTATTTTTATCTTCATTGAAATATCAATTTGGGTGTTTTTTGAGTATTTCATTTTCATGGGTTGCTTACTTTTTCTTAGATCCATCCCTATTGCTTGGTTTCTAATAAAAAATTATTATTATTATTATTATTATTATCATTATTTTTAAGCAATCATTTATTCGAAAAATATTGGCATTCAAATATGAAAGAGAACGAATAGGGAATTTGCATTGTTCATGATTGTTTGATATTACATTTCAAGAAAGATCGTACATCGTAGTTCACATTGTTCTAAAAAACTCCTCTTTCCCTCCTGTAGATAGAATTCATCTAATGAAAATTTGTATCATTCATCCCTATTTACGCATTGTTGGGTAAGAGTCTTACACAACATTGGTTTCATTTCCGTCTCCTTTTTGCGTAACAACAACCTTTAATAATATTACGCAACTTTAAAATTCAACTAGCAAATTTTCTAGGACTCTTTTGCACCAACATTAGCTAGGATAGAGATTTGGAATAGGCAGTAAGACACACTCTGCAAAGAAAAAAACACACAATAGTATATTGTGATAAGGACTGTCAAATTCCATTTGCATCATTTTGTCCTGGGAAGCCCTTATCACACAAGGGCCAAACCTGAGGTCTCATTGAGATTGACAGGGTTACTCACCTTGCTTTGTTGATCTCAGTGTAGAGATTGCATGTATTATGAGGTTCACTTGAAGGTATACCCACAATGATGAGTGGAAGCCCCTTAAGTTTATTTCAGGCTAGATACCTTTTCCTTGTGTGTGTATCAAACTATCGACTGTTTCCCCAGGCATCATTGTTGTTTGTGGTAACCTTAGTAGCCTATCTTATTAGGGTCTTACACAAGGTGACTGTAGAGGGGTAAGTCTTCACAGTACTTGGAATCAACGTTGGCTAGACTCACTCAGGCTCCTTGGAGGGTATTCCCATGATTATGTGTGGGAACTTGCACTAGGGTGTAAGTCCATTAAGTAGGTCATCAACGTAACTTTTACACCCTAGCCCAACCCCTTCTTTTCTCGTTGTCGCGACGTTGGATTTCATCAACAACTAGTGACTTCGGAATTGGAAGATCTTGTTTGATTAGTTTTGCTTCTTAGATTTTACTAGTGCGTGTTGTTTGTTTACCCAAGTTGGCCATAGAATTTCTTTCATAAGATTTTAACTCGATCATAATTGACCCCCCACACCATTCATGTAGAATGCAAGGCCTACCTCCAGAAGATCTGGAAGGTTCTCAACCCTTGCCTACCAACTCACTAGAGGGCTCTCCTCAACAGAGTGAAGTCCAAGACATTTCCACTCCACCAGTGGAAATAACTAACTCTTTAGAATGGTTCTGAATTACCAATTCTTGAGAGGACTTATGGCTTCCTCCTGACTCTGTGAGACATATTGTTCGAGTGAATTCTTCCAAAGAAATAGTTGTTGATTCTTCTATATTACCAAAAGGACCTTTCATAGGACCTGAGGATCAAGATCCTTTTTGGACTACTGGAATTTTTAGATGGGATCTCTTTGGCTCAGGAGAAAGCGTTGATATCATTGTCACACATGAACTGCCCGATACATCCAATCCAAACGCAATACCTTTTACTACTGCCTATTATTTTCCTGGTTCAGACGCTCCACCAACTGACCACATCTTGATTATCCCCCTACAAACAGTCCATTACACAATGGTACTAGATATTATGCGTCCTCACACCAGGATTATGGTGGCCATCCAAGCTCCCATTGGCACGCTGCTTTTTCCTAGATTCACCCCAAAACTTCCCCCCAGATATCATGCATTGAATGCTTCTATTCCCGCTCCTACACAAATCCCATATGGGACTCCTGGAATTTCCACTCCTTCTGGGCACCATCTTGTTCCTAGTTTCATTCTGAAACTTCCTCGACCCCCTTTTAGAGGACCTCTTACATCCTTTATCAGAGGCACTGAACCTAGTGGCACCATCTCGTCTTTCACACCTAATTACTAGATTCTTGTTGGTGGACAATTTCACCAAGGAGGCCAAACCCAATCCCCTTTTTCAGGACAAATCCCAATTGAGACACAACCCCCAATTGGAGGGAAACTCCCACCTACCCCACCCTATGGACAAAACATACCTCCATCCTTGGCCCAGTATTGGAACTATCTTATCCAAAATAATCCTCACTCAACCGGGGGGCAACAACCTCAAGCTAGCTCCTTCATACTCACTAGTAGAGGCCAACCATATCCAGGTACGTCTAATGCTATTTGGGGCTCAAACGCTCAACCCCATGCCCATGTTCAAGGGAACAACCCCAACCAATACAACCCTATAAATTACTTTCCTCCACACCAACAACCAAATATTCCCAGATCTTTGCATTATATGAAAACTGCTTATGGTCCCACTGGTGTACCTACAGAGCTCCCTCCCCAAAGTCACCAGTACCCACATGTGAATAGATAGCTACCCTTCTTAGCCACCCTGGAACTTCCTAATCTATCGAGAAATTTAAATGATTTGATATGTCACTCTCCTCAATGGCCCGCGATACCAGCCAAACTACCATCCAACATCCCTAAATTTGATAATAAACCAGGAGAGGATTTGAACAATCATGTAATGAATTTTCAACTTTGGTGTTCATCCAACTCTTTGATTGATGACTCTATTCGTTTATGCCTTTTTCAGCAAACTCTCACAGGTTCCGCTGTGAAGTGGTATATAGAATTACCATGAGGCTTCTTCACTGAATTCAACACCCTTGCTATGGCTTTCCTCGCCCACTACTAGTGAATGATCTCTGATCACATTCATGAGTGGCGACGGAGACGACGTCTCCTCAAACTCGAACTTCCCAATCAGTTGCTGGCAGAGTGGTTCATGAAATCATTCATGAATGACATCACTTGTGACATCACCATGGGTGGAGTTGTCACAGAAGAAAAGGTGATTAGTCATGCTCAATACCTCAACCTCGTTTACTCACAAACAGGTACTCTTTACGACTTACTTCCCGAGGCACCTCATCCTTCTACTTCTACTACTTCAACTACTACTGCTACTTCTCATGCAGCTGACAGTGTGATTGGAACTTTCCATGCCCAACCCCATTCCATCCAAGCCTCTAGCAACAACCCCAAATCCATTGCTTCTAACGTTCAAAACGCTTCATATCCTACCCCTCCCACCAGCAATAATTCTAAGGTGAACTCTATTCAATCTACCCCCGCCGGAAAAAATAAATCCAAGAAATGGAAGGGTAAGAACAAGGAGGATAAAAATAATCCGCAATCTGAGAAGACCAAAACACAATCTGTTGATGATAAGGATAAGCACAAACCCCAATACCCTTGTCTTATCTATGGTGATGATCACTACACTAAGGATTGTCCAAGATGAGCCGAGGTTACTAAGTTCCTTCAAGGGACCCCAAAATCGCCTACTCTAGTTGTGTTGTCACAACCCTTCCCTTCTCAACAAAAGGCCCAATTTGTCATTCATGACCAACCTTCCCCCTCCACTACATCCTATTTCTCAATGTGTAGGTGATTCAAAGAAGAATGACATCACACTTACCACTCGAGCCAAAGATTATTCTTCCTCCAAAGAGAAGGTTGATGAAATACCTCCTTCGTTGGTCCAACCATCTACCATGACTCCACCTACCAATGGTCCTCTTCATATCAAACAACCGATCCTAGATACAATTCTTCGCCCTCCCCCAAAGGGTGTTGTTTGAAAATCTTCTTTCAATCCTCATGCATGTGTTGCCCAGAACTACAGTATTGTCGAAGATCTGGCCTAAGCACCATCCGCGATGTCTGCCCTCAAAGTC
The DNA here is from genome assembly GCA_009831015.1 of Picea engelmannii. Lineage (NCBI taxonomy): Eukaryota > Viridiplantae > Streptophyta > Pinopsida > Pinales > Pinaceae > Picea > Picea engelmannii. The sequence goes on along the minus strand of ML787891.1, from coordinate 168,126 downwards.
CTTCAAAGTTGTCCTATACAACGGAAGGCACTGTTGAAATCTATTGGTGGAATTGACCCTACCAATACAAATTTAATAATTTTTTACTTGGAAGATCACATTCCATGGTTACCCCCTCAACTCGCATTCCAAATAAAAGTTATTGTCTTCGACAAGAACATTTGTAGAACAGTCATTGATGAGGGTGCCTCGACATGTGTCATGTTTATTACCTACTGGAAGGCCATCAACTCTCCTCCTTTAACTGAATCCCACAACATGCTCAAAGCCTTCAATGGCTTTGGTTTTAAGACTTACGGTATCCTCCCTTCATTTCCTATTACATTAGAAGGCAAAATGGTCAACGTTGAAGTGGAGGTATTTGACTCTCCTCTCGATTACAACCTTCTACTTGGCCGTAGCTGGATCGATTCCATGCATGTAGTTGTGTCCACTTTTTTCCATGTCGTATGTTTCCCACATCAAGGAAAAGTAATTACGGTGGACCAATTAGCCTTCTTTCACTCCGATGCACGTACCAGCAACGTACCTTTCATTGCAAAAACACCCCCCTGGATATGAGAATGTCAGTGTCGGTATTCTTAAATATTCCTCTTCGATGGGTACTTTCCCCATTCCACCACCTGATGTTCCACATCTGTTTTTCACCTCGATCAACATGATCTCCACCTCTGTTCGTGAAACCCCTGTGTATTATGACCCGTGGATAGTACCCAACCCTGGTGATCATCTTCGTTATGGTGACCAAATGCCTTTGAGCCTGATTGAGTCCTCTTATCAAGCCATTCAATCGACCACCACTTCTACCTCCTCTCTTGGTGAGTTATCCGTGGATCCATTCCACGTCATTTTTCCTACCGATGAGATGATTATGTTTGCTATGTCCATTGAAGATACTCCTTGGGATGATAAACATCATCGTTCCATTCTCTTCCTGGAACAACACACCATTGAGAGTTACCAACGGATCTCGACTTTGTCGACCATTGTGGTCATTTCTACCATTCCTGATTCTACACACGATCTGTTCTACGAAGGGAACTTAAGTAATATCTCACCCACCACCCCCCTTGATATATCAATTAAACCTGAAGTTGTCGAAAATGTGCATATCGAAGCTTCGTGTTTCCATGACGAAGTTGTCTCCTACAAGTCTCTTTTCCAAGTATTTCATGGCGTCTTCGCATGGAGCTATGAATAAATGTTGGGTATTGACCCCGACATTGTTGTACATGAGATTAAGACATACCTAAGCACTAAACCTATACAGAAATGACTTCGTTCGGTCCACCCATGTAAAGTAGCCACTATCAAGCTTGAAGTTGAGAAACTTCTCAAAGCTGGCTTTATTTACCCTATGGCTCTAATTGACTGGGTTTCCAATCTTGTTCCGATTAACAAGAAACAAGGTACGATCTACATGTGCATTGATTATAGAGACATTAATAAATCTTGTCCTAAAGAAAACTTTCCTGCCCCCTTCATTGACCAGTTCATCGGCGATTATGCCGAAAGTGAAATCTTCTCTCTAATGGATGGTTTCTTCGGATATAATCAAATCAATATTGTACCCGCAGACCAACACAAGACTTCTTTTATTTTTTGTTGGTGCACTTTTGCCTACTGGAAACTTCCATTCGGTTTAAAGATTGTCGGTGCAAATTTTCAATGTGCTATGTCTTATGCCTTTCATGATATAAAGCACATTATGCATCCATATCTCAATGACTTACCAGCTCATTCCATGCACTGTGTCGATCATCCCACACACCTCTCAGCCATTTTCCTCCGATGTTGATTCTATTTTATATGCTTAAACCTGCACACATGTGTTTTTTTCATAGAATCCAGCTGAATTTTGGGATTTATTGTTTCACGTCAAGGGATCAGGGTAGATCCTTTGAAGGTCGAGGTGATTCTCAATCTTCCTCCTTCTTCTTCACTTCACCAGCTACAAAGTTTGCAAGGGACGGAAAACTTTCTCCGTTGTTTCATCCCGAGCTATGCTGAGCTAAATCTTGGATTTACTCGACTGCTCAAGAAAGGTTATGAGTTTGTATGGGATACCACTGTCGACAAAGCTTTCGAAGCTTTGAAGTTGTCTTTAACTCATAACCCACTACTCTTCCCACCTTATTATAGTCGGGATTATTTCCTTTATCTCGCAGCCTTGGACTATACGATCGCTATGTTTCTCGTTCAGGAGGATGATTCTCATGACGAACATGTCATTTATTATTTGAGTCAGAGTCTGACAACTACCGAAACCAAGTATTTACATGTTGAAAAACTAGCCTTGGCCACCATCCAAGTTGTTCAATGTTTCCGGAACTATATCCTTTTATGCAAGACTACTGTGATTTCCAACTGCAACCCTATGCAACACATTCTTATATGCTAATTGCTAGGGGAAAATACTCCAAATGGATCGTAATACTCCAGGAGTTTGACTTAGAATTCAAACACGCTAAGTCTAAGAAATCCTTGGTGTTTTTCGAGTTCATATGCGACCTTCCCTGTTTTGAGACAGAAACTATAGCAGAGGATTCATTACCTGATGAATCCCTTTTCCTGATCAGTTCCTATGACCTTTGGTATGGGGATATCATCATATATCTCCAAACCCAGAATTTTCGGCCCAATTTGTCTAGCAATGATCGTCATCGCATAAGCTACCAAGCCCATCAGTATATTATCCTCGGTGATACTCTTTATCATCGTGGGATTGATTCCATTTTTCGACGCTGCCTCACATTTGACGAAACCGAGAAAGCCCTGACTGACTACCATTCTAGAGCATGTGGTGGTCACATGTCTGGGTATGCTACTTCCTAGAAGATCTTACGAGTGGGTAATTTTGGCCTTCTTTATTTAATGATTGTATAATCACTATCCAAAAATGCCACGCTTTCCAAACTTACAACAAAAAATACGATCACACCCTACTAGTATACACCCTGTGGTCTCCATTGGTCCTTTTGCGAAATGGGATATCGATTTCATGACATGTCACCCTCACTCGGACGGGGGGCATGGAAACATTATTGTAGCCATAGATTATTTTACGAAATGGGTCGAGGTGATGCCAACATTCAGAAATACCGGAAAGACTGCAACATTATTCATATTCAATCACATCATTGCTTGGTTTGGTGTTACTCAAGCTATCATTACTAATCATGGTAGCCACTTTAGAAACTTCATGATGTATGAACTCACCGAAAGGTTGGGTCTTCACCATGAAAACTCAACACCCTATTACCCACAAGCCAATGGCCAAGTTGAAGAAATAAACAAAGTCCTCACTAACATGCTTCAACAAATGATAGGAATTCACAAAATGAGTTGGCACACAATGTTGTTTTCATCATTGTGGGATTATCAAACATTCGTTAAGTCTACTACCGGGTTTACACCTTTCCAGTTAGTTTATGGTATAGAAACCACCTTGCTGATTGAATGTGAGATACCTTCTATAAAACTAGCCGTCGAACTTCTCCCAAACACTTCTGCCGAAGAAGAGCATATGTTGGATATAATGAAACTAAACAAAACCCATCATGATGCCACCCTAGTTATAGAAGCCCAGAAGAAATGCATCAAATCCCAATAAAAAAAACATGTCAAGCCACGCATTTTCTCCGAAGGTGATCTGGTTATCCTTTACGAACAAGATCGAAATATGCTAGGAGCTGAAAAATTTGAATCTATGTGGTGAGGTCCTTATATCATCAGACGAGTTTTGGAGAAAGGAGCTTATGATTTGGTAGACTATGACGATATCCCTTTGAGTAAACCCAGAAATGGGTTGTACTTAAAGAAGTACTATGCTTAAGATCACATGTGCATGAGTGCTTGTATTATATTGTATCATACTTTTTGTGTGTTACTTTAGTATGTTTTTTCATTATTTGGTCTCTGTCCTCGACCGCTTATCTTGCGTTGTGCTTGGTTTCTAGATGTCGTAGTCTTCACTACCTCACATTGGCTTCGTCGATGGTGCTAGTCGTAGTACTCAGAACCTTTCTTTTGCTGCATGGACAATTTACACACCTACAAACAAACTTATCAGTCTACGAGGTGTGTGCCTAGGTCGTGCGACCAATAATATCGCAGAATATAGTGTTGTCATTGAATTGTTGATTGATACTATTTTTCTTGATATCCGCCACTTGGTTATATGACTTGATTTGCAGCTATTAGTACTATAGTTAAGTAATGTCTATTCTATTCAAAGTCCCACTTTATTACGGGTATATTTACGAATTCGCCTCTTAGAACGTTATTTTGATTATATTGAATATCAACACATTCCTAGATGTCTAAATACATTAACTGATGTCTTAGATAATTATGTGTTAGACATATATTTGGGACATTTATGAACCAATCACACATGACATGTATTATAAAAAACAAAATAAGCCGGTAGAATCCATATATATGTATATAACGATCAAAAGTTTTTACAAAAAGTTTATGTCCAAAGATCAAAATCTAAAAATATGAAGCCCATAGCTTCTACAAAATAGCATCATGGATGAGTCTCATGATAACATACAACTGTTTGGGATACCCTATGGAGCAGTCAACTGAGAGACTCAGACATGCCCACAATATGGCGCTGATAATGTCTCTGGATCTCTCCAATAGCTATGTCTGAGATATCCCCAGTCAACCCCTCTAAGTTATGTTCCACTGCCTCATAGTCCTCGGCATCCCATCTTGCCACTGGAGCCGCTTCTCCTCACCTATAAATGGGATACATTCCTGGAGGTCAATGCATCCCCACAACTGTGTCATCAAAATAATTTTTTTGATTAGTCCTTGGATAAACATAAAAACATTTTATATAATAAAATTTGCAAAAACATTAAAAAATAACAAAATTGGCGACTCCACTGGGGATTTTTTATATTATTTTTATTTCTTTTCTTAAAAAACCTAATACCCTAATAGCCTTGTGAGTATGGTTTTTCACAGATATAGTGACTTCGAAGTCCGAACGATGGTGTATGAGTGTTTTTTATTTTTGACATGTACGACTACTTTTTAGGGTTTTTGTAGGAAAAACCTCGAGCTCAGTCTTCGTTCGTTCTCGCGCTTGAAAATACATGAGAACACAATCGAGTATACTTTTTCTCGTCTTTTTGTACTCATCATGGTAACACAAAAACAACGAATGCAAGGGAGTATCCTTTAATCTCTTTTCATGCTCCATAAAAACGAAAAGATTTCCGAGCGATCTTGTTCTTTTCACGCTCGCTAAAGTATTTGAAGAAAACGTTTGGTGGGCGATAGTTTATCACTTTTTTAGTCTCATCAAACTCATTTATGAAAAAGGAACTGGGATATTTCTCTTTAAGTGTTTTTCAGACTCTCAAAACATGAAAAACCCCTGAGTTTTCTATCTTTGGACTCGTTAAACAAACATCGAAAGGCCCTTATGGGATCGAACCACTCCTTAAGGTTCGTTAAATGTACTTCGAGGGACTCATCCGAAGGATGATATTAAATCGACAAGCATATTTTATCCTCCTCAATCTTGTGTAAAAATAAAGAGGTACTCGCCAGAAATGGTGGGGGAAATTTTGGGAAAGGGATGTATTTTCATATTTGTATTAATGGTAGTAAGTGTCACTCTTGAACATGGCACCCCCTATTCATCATTTGAATCCAAGTTGGGAAATCCATTTGTCTCTCGTCCGACTTGCTACAGGGTCATATCTTGGGTTGTATTTGAGTCAGTGTTGCCAAGTCCTTTGTCGTGTCGTTCATATGTTCAAGAGACGTTCAAACAAGCCCTCCATTGAGTCGGCCATCTGAGGTTGTCCATTCTTACTATGTCGGCCTTCCCTGCATCTGTTTCAACTCATATTCATACTTTGATTCACCCTTAAAATCTGTTACTTATTTCATGTCATTGATGGGGGATATGTCAAGGCCCTCCTCTGAAGAGTCTTTTTCTGTCGACACCAACTCATTATCCGGGAATAAGACTTAGAAATCATTTAGTACCTTAAAACCTGCATGCCTTAATGGCAGGTATATTCACTTTCGACAAGGGGTTTCACATCATCGATCCCTGATCGAGAGAATCCACTGAGTGTTCGACTTCATCTCATTCATTCACATTTGTTCGGATTGTACTTTGGTACCTTGGGAGTCATTGACATCAATGATGATTTCGCTTGCACTTGTTAACGATTTTCATCAATGACTGGTAATTGAATGGTTTCTACCATGTTCAACTTCAACACATGTAATCACATGGCTAGATTCGTACTTTCAGGTGACGGGATTGAATACCATGGGTCTCATCTTTTTTATCTAGGCTGCGATGGAGTATGTATGATTTGTATCGACACATAGATCCACTTTGTATTTCGTGTGGCTATGTCTTAATTCAAGTCTTCCAACATAGATCCACAGTGTATTCCTGGTGGCTATGTAGCATTTTGGCGACATGGATTCATGGTGTATGATTGGTGTCCATGGCCTATGTTTATGATTTCATTCATTTGTGATTTGAGCATGGGAATGCCTACCTCAGAACTGGTATTATATTCTGCAGATGCTTGGTTTTTTACAGGTTTCCGATTAGGTGCGTTCCTTGTTTCTGACACACACACGCATTTTACGAATTACTTCGGCTGTCATGAGTTCCAACCTCATAATTTGGGGGGAATTCTGTTACACATTATTTTGGTCACTCTGGTGATGTCTCTATAGTTATGTGTTCAGGCTCTCATAAGGACTTTTTTCCAGAGAAAAGTGATTGTTGTCTTCTTCCACATAACATATTTTTAAGATAAGTTCACAGGTTGACTATATTACAAGGTGCGAGAATCTTGATTCTCACAGGCAACCCCATACCTAGACTACGAGGTGTTCACAGTCTTCTCTATAGGTAGGGTTTGAATCTATTTTGAAGCTTGAAAGGAAGAGGAAGTTATGAAAGTTCTAGAAGAGTATCTTCCAGAAAATGAGTTGGCATTTGCATGGTTGGCATCCTACTGACTTCTAAGATTTAGTGGGATCATCCTCGTCTCTTTAACCATCTCTCCTTCTCATATATAATGAAATTTTTCTCAAGGAATAGGTTAAGCAAGATTGAATGGAGAATTGATGAAAGAGTTGTGTGAAGAACTCTGTTTGGATTGAAACTTGAAGACTCTATTTATCTATCAAGTTGTACTGGATATTCTTCATGCAAGTGTAGAGAAAGTGTGTGTGTTGGAACCAAGGGTCACTAAAATGAAGCTTGCGACATCAAGGCGATCTGGTTGTATCTTCTACTTTCATTTAATATAATACAGTGACATGTCCTTTTCCCATAAAATCACTCTTATTTTATTGCATAACTCCTTGATCATATGCATAGGTTGACATTGAATATACTTTGTTATCTTCACTTTGGTTGGTTTGTGTTGTCTTGGACCTGATTTCACAAGAGCATCAGAGCGAAGTAGGAACAACAGAGACCTAAGGAAGCGATATAAAGGCATGTCACTCATTCCTTATCGGTATTAGATTCAATGACTATAACTTAGAGAAAGAGTCATGTCCTGTCCTGTTTTGTTCTAGATCCAGGTGGATCTAGGGAGATTAGTTAGTGTCCGCACCTATCGATTTATCCAATAACAATTGGATCACGCTATAGTTGCAGTACCAGAATAGTGAGGTACCATATCAAGATGCTTAAGAGTCAAAGTGATTAGGATCATACATAATCAAGAATTTAATCGAATTAACTCAACAAAACTAAAAAAATCATGCCTTAATCATAAGTTACCTCTCTATGCATATGGACAAGGTCATCAAGTGTATTTGTGGAGGAAACTGTTAATTATATACACATAGCCTAGCTAAAATAGGCTCATATAGAGGGTAATATAGGGTAATAAAGGTGTCAAAATGGAGACTCAACATTCCCCCATGTTTAAGTCATTGCATGTCCTCATGAAACAATGATCTTCAAAATTTTAAAATTGATGATACTCTTCACTCAATCAAGCATTCCTTGAAGTTCCACCTTTCTTCAGCTCCTTAATTTCTCTTTTAAGTAACCTGTTGTACAATATAAACTTCCTGGCCTATGCTGGATGTGACTCTAATATGATTATAGGATAGCGACCAAGAGTTCTCATAACCACTTTGACTAATAGGCCCCCCTGGCAAGATTACATTTAAAATAAAAGTGATATAAGCATAGTTTAGATCTCATTTGAAGAGAGGAACACATAAAAGAATACATCCCAAGATGATTAACGCATTTCTTATCCAAGTTTTTAGAGATGAAGCTTTTCTTTCTTAGGTAAGGTGAATTACATATACCGAGGGTCCCACTTTCATGCAACCCTGTTTATTTTAAATATATAACTCTAAAGTGGATACTTGAAGGTTCTTAAGACATCATCCGAGAGATATGAACGTTATCTCCTAGCCTTGATTTGATAATGCTTCAAAATGAGACCCAAGGGTTTTTGTTCAGTTATAGGTGTGCATGATCCGGATTTTATGAGAAGAATGAAATGAATACAGATTATTAACAGGTTCTTAACACAAAATAAAAGAGATACAGTAAAACTAGTTTTTTATTCAATAACGAAATAAGCTGAAACTGTAAAATGCAGCGGAAACAAGCTTGCTAGAATGGTGGTGACTTATCTTTGAGAAGAGATGTGACGGTTGCACACATTTGCAAGAAGAAGATCACAATGAGGCTCTGAAGGCCTTTTTAAAATAAAAAAGAATTCCAAAAACCATAGACATCCAAAAACCTAACCCTAGGAGATGAAGCGCCAAAAGTCATGTGGGCCCCGTTTGGGTAAGTTAGTACATCAACTTCCCGGGGTCGTAACTTTTGCATACGATCTCCGTTTTAGGCATGTGATAGCATGTTGGAAATATATCGTCGAGGAGATTCATTTTTTGGGTGCAATCATGCCTTCAGATATCATTGAGGATCTCTATAAAAAAAAACCTTCATTTATGCCCTCTAAATGGCCCTGGAAGCTAAAACTGCTAAACATAGTAAATTGCCAAAATTGTCAGAAAACTATTTTGAGCCAGTTGGAAAAGGTGGGTGGCCACTGATATACATCTATATCAATCCTCCATCCTTACTAAGCAATGGTCTCCATTGCATTGCTTTCCCCCATCATATGAGGAAATTTTTGCTGAATTTGGCCACGGGTGAGCCACTTGCCTTGGTGTAGGAGCAGCGCTGCTTTGACGACTCGATAAAGATGGATCTTTTTTTGTCAAGTGCCCTTGACCTGTGTGTCCACAATATGATCATTGGATTCCTATTGTATCCAGTCAGGGTTGATCTCTGTTGGTGTCATCGTTTCTACTACTTTTGAGGTGTCTAATAATGGTGGGAAATAAGGGCAAAGGAGATCCAAGTTGAACACTGGGTGCAAACCAAGGAAGGTAGGAATGTTGAGCTCAAAAGAATTATCCCCCATGGCCTTGGTGATAGTGTACATCCCATAATGGAGTGGGTGAAGCTTCCTATGTTTTCCTATAAGGCGTTCTTTCTGCAAGTGCAACCAAACTTTTTGCCCACCTGAAACTTATGTGGCACCCGATGTTGATCATGGTGTTGTTTGTACTTGTCATTGGAATTCTGTAGGATATCCTGAACCTGTTGGCGGATGTTTTGGATCCTCTCAATGAACTAGGTGTCTTTGTCAATGAATCGACTATCATTGAGGAGCTCGATCCCGGAAAACCTTCATTTAGGCCCTGAAAATGGCCCCGGAAGTTAAAACTGCTAAAAATAGTAAATTGCCAAAATTGTCAGAAAACATTTTTGAGCCAGTTAGAAAAGGTGGGTGGCCAATGATATCCATCTGGATCAGTGCCAATTTATGTTTTTCAACTACCTTTACCCAGCATAGCCCCGCTGCCAGTAGGCCTATTTAGTACCATGACAGGTTTACCTTAGTACCATACAAGCATGGCCCCATTGCCAACAGGCTTGTTCAGTACTCTGACGAGTTTAATTGTACTTCCTTATACTTCCTTTTCATTATATTACTCAAAATATTTAGAATGATGTATATTTTTCATTGACATTTTTAGAGTATAAGGAAGGTATGTGGTACGAAAGTGTTTTAGAGTTATTAGGCACATAATTAATTGCTTGCAATTATCCCAAGGGTGGAAGCATCCACATTAGACTTAAATATAAGCTATTCAATGTATAATGGAACATCTCGGATAATGACTAAGAGTTCCCTCTAGTTAATCCTATTAGGGTTCTCATGAAAGTTCATTGGGATTTTGAAAGGGAGGTCCACCACATGAGGTTTTCATCAATACCTCCCAAGAGAAACTTGTAAAGCTAAACTTGTATAAGAAATGTTGAATCAAATAGGTTAGTATTAGACATAATGATTCCACCACTTTTCAATGGATATTTCAATTAGAAATTACTTCTTTCAAAATGATGAGGTAATAAGACAGGTGCACCCATTATCATATAGAACTAAATGAAAAAAAATATATCCTTAAAGGATAGCAAGGATGATTCATTTAGGGGTGAGTGTATAAATGTAGGAGGAAGATGTACATGAGAGTAAAGAACAATTAAACACAAGACTTAAATGATCCTTGATAGAAAGAACATGAAAGGATTAGCCTATACCTCCAATTACCTAAAGTGAAAACAATGTTAATCATATGACAAATATCATATCACCTTGGCATCAATACCAGATTGGTAACTGGTATCAAAACATGTTTCTACAGTACCATAATATATAGTACTAGAATAGGATAGTACCAGAACAATATTCTGTAGTACCAAAACATGACAGTATCGGAATAGGATTTTGTAGTACCGGAATAGGATTCTGCAGTACCGATACAAAACAGTACCAGAACAAAGAAGTACCGAAACAGAGAAGGGGGAAAAAATAGAGAGACATGATGAATTATTTCTATACAAGAGATGTATACGAGGGCTTGTAGAGGTTCATGGTAGTGAGCGTGAAATAATTGAGAGTAAATACATAATTAGTCTAATTCCTTAATAAAATGAAAAAATGTTGAGTTTATACATCCTATTAATTGAAGCATTTAAATCGAGAAGCAAAAACTTTGAATATAGAATAAGGACTACCAACACCTCATTACCAGTATCGAATCACCTTAGAACCAGATTAACCTAGATTTCTTTTTTCCCAGTACCTGAATAGGACATGCCTTCTCCTTTAGTACCAGATGAGCACAAAGCCTCTCCTACAGTACTAGATGAACGCAAGTTTTTTCCTAGTACCGGATGAACATAGACCTTCTCCCACAGTACCATATGAACACATATTTTTGCCAAGTACCGAATGAACACAAATTTGTTTCTATTATGGGATGAAAACAGATTTTTGCCCAGTACTGGATGAACGCACATTTCATTTTTCCCAGTACCAGAATAACACATGCCTTCTCCTTGTGGCTGGCATACTTTGAGTATGAAGCTATATAAGATGCTATCAATCATTGTTGTTGTAGGAAGAAACATATGAATTTGTTTTGCTGAAGTATCATGCTGTAAAAACACCGTTGTTGTTGGCACTTCCATTTTATTAGAAAATAAACCTAACTACTATTGTCTCAGCAACCACTCCCCCATGACTGAGGCTTTTCATGGCCTCATGAAAACAATGTGAGATGCTAAAAAAAGGCTTCTCATAAGGTTGCGAACATCTGCTAAAAACAAACCAATAGAACTAATTAAAACTAGGTTTTTCTTCATGCTTGTAAACATAAAATTTAGGGAAAATGTCAAAAGTTGAATTATTAGCTATGAATAAAATAGTTTTGACTTAACATTCAGTTTCAACTGCTATTAAAAAGATCACTTAATTTATCATCCTTGTGAAATAGTGATATTAAAATAAATAGGTAATGATAAAGCATGAATGCATCATTTTTAACAACTTAAGGAAAAAGAAGAATTTTGAAGAAACAGGTCATGAAGCACTCCCTTAGGTGTGCCACTTTACGTTTTTCAACTCCCTTTACCCAGCCTAGCCCCGCTGCCAGCAGGCCTGTTCAGTACCCTGACGGGTTTACCATAGTACCATACAAGCATGGCCCCGCTGCCAACAGGCTTGTTCAGTACCTCGGCGGGTTTACTTGTACTTCCTTATACTTCCCTTTTAATATATTACTCAAAAGATTTAGAATGATCCATACTGTTCATTGACAGTTTTAGAGTATAAGAAAGGCAGGTGGTGCAAGAGTGTTTTAGATTTATTAGGGACATAATTAACTGATTGTAATTATCCCAAGGGTGACATCATCCACATTAGACTTAAATCTCAACTATTCAATGCATAATGGAACATCTTGGATCCCTCTAGTTAATACTATTAGGGTTCTCATGAAAGTTCATTGATATTTTGCAAGGGTGGTCCACCACATCAGTTTTTCATCAATACCTCCCAATAGAAACTTGTAAAGATAAACTTGGATAAGAACTATTGAATCAACTAGGTTAGTATTAGACATAATGGTGCCACCACTTTTCAATGGATATTTCAATTAGAAATTATTTTTTTCAAAATGATGAGGTAATAAGATAGGTGCACCCATTATCATATAGAACTAAATGAAAAAAATATATCCTTAAAGGATGGAAAGGATGATTCATTTAAGGGTGCATGTAGAAATGTAAGAGGAAGATGTACATGAGAGTAAAGAACAATTCAACACAAGACTTAAATGATCCTTGATAGAAAAAACATGAAAATATTAGCCCATACCTCCATTTACTTGAAGTGAAAACAATTTTAAGCATATGACAAAGATCATATCCCCTTGGAGTCAGTACCAGACTTGTAACTGGTATCAAAACATGTTTCTGCAGTACTGTAATAGATAGTATTGGAATAGGATAGTACCATAACAATATTATACAGTACTAAAACATGAAAGTACCGGAATATGATTTTACAGTACCCGAACAAAACAGTACTAGAATAGGATTTTGCAGTACCGGAACAGAACAATAGCAGAACAAAGAAATATCGGAACAAAGCAGGGGGAAAAAACAAAGTGAAATTATGGATGATTTCTATACGAGGATATGTATACTAGGGCTTGTAGAAGTTCATGGTAGGGAGCGTGCAATAATTGAGAGTAACCATATGCTTAATACATAATTAGTCTAATTTGTTAATAAAACGAAAAAAATGTGGATTTTATATGTCCTATTACTTAAAGCATTTAAATCAAGGAGAAAAACCTTTGAATATATAATAAGGGCTACCAACACCTCATTACCAGTACCGGATCACCTTAGTACCAGATGAACGCAGATTTCTTTTTTCCCAATACCAGAATAGCACAGGCCTTCTCCTTTAGTATCGAATGAGCACATAGCCTCTCCTATAGTACTTGATGAACGGATATATTTTCCCAGTGCCGGATGAACATAGAACTTCTCCCACAACACAGGATGAATGCATATTTTTTCCTAGTACTGGATGAACACATATTTTTTTCCACTACTGGATGAATGCATATTTTTCCCCAATATCGGATGAATGTAGATTTACTTTTGCCCGGTACCAGAATAGAACAGGCCTTCTCATTTTGGCTGGCATACTCTGAGTATGAAGTTTTGGAAGATGCTATCAATTACTGTTGTTTCAAGAAGAAATATATGAATTTGTTTTGTTGAAGTATCATGCTGGAAAAACACTGCTTTTGTTGCCACTGCCATTTTATTAGAAAATAAACCTAACTACTACTGTCTCAACAACCACTCCCCCATGCCGGAGCTTTTTCATGGCCTCATGCAAACAATGTGAGACACTAAAAAAAGGATTCTCAGAAGCTTGTGAACATCTGCTAAAAACAAACCAATAGAACTAATTAAAACTAGATTTTTATTCATGCTTACAAACATAAATTTAGGGAAAATGTCAAAAGTTGAATTAATAGTTATGAATAAAATAGTTTGGAATTAACATTCAGTTTCAACTACTATTAAAAAGATCACTTAATTGATCATCCTTGTGAAATAGTGATCTTAAAATAAATAGGTAATGATAAATCACGAATGCATCATTTTTAACAATTTAAGGAAAAAGAAGAATTTTGAAGAAATAGGTCATGAAGCACTCCCTTAAGTGTTATCTTCCATTGACAAGGGTGGCTTCTCCACTTTTGAAACCCTTCCAGTATTATGTGTGCATTTGGAGGATGAAGATATTTCCTTCTCATATAATTCCAAACAAAATTATCATAACTTTTAGAAAGAAATCTCCTATAGAAACAAAAGATCTTTAACTGATTGCTTTATTAAATTTTGGCATTCCCATTTATAAAAAGTATGAAAGATATGTTGCATTGTACTTATGTGAAAAATTTATTTATTTATTTACCTATCCTACTCTAAATGAACAAAGTAAAATGTCCTTCAAGTATAGGAATACTTCCAGTGAAGCCATGTGCGTAACAGGGTTAGTAATATATCCATACTCGGGTTTAAAAGATAAATTTTAATGCATACCAGAGTATGAAGGACCAACTGCTTTGATGATGAGATAAAGAAATAATGAAAAATAAAAGAGTGTTGTGACCTAATAACTAATTGAAACCATATTTCAATAGGATCACTATATTCTTGTTTCTCTTCTTTGTTTAGGTCACACTGAATGTCTTCCTCTACCATGCTATGCAGATTATCCTCTTCAAGATGATTAGTCTTTGGAGTACATACACGATATGTTGAGAGGCATGTTGAGGACTCCTCAATCTCAGGTTCCATTGTTTTATCTCCATTGAATTCTATCCATGATCCTTTATTCTCCTCAACAAATTGACAAGAGGAATCTAAGAGGACTTCTAAATCTTCCTAGGGAGAGACAACTAGATTCTTGACTTCTTTGAAGATATGCTCTTCCTGAGAGGAGGATATCCCAACCGTTGCTATAATGGGAGAAATTTCTTGGAGGAACATTTTTCAAGCTCTTGATCACCCTTGAATTACTCTAGTTGGTTGATGATCCCTATCTTGCAACACAAATTAATACTTGAGGGTTCTTACAACACCCCAAAAATGATTTATCGTCAAAGATCTGAATTTTAAACTATTTGAAAAAATAAAACACACCAAACTTGAAATCCTTGTGTTACTAGAACCTTGTTGTCACCAGGTTATTGGTTTACAAAAGTTAGCCCATAATGGAAACACAATTTTTCATAAAAGAAGGAAAAACACACTTTCATTAAAAGAAGAGAGGAAAACCTAAATTTGGAGAAACCCCACCAAAGTGGATGCATGGGATCTTCCCTCACATATTACCATTTTAACTCTGCCCTTAGGTCATCCATAAAACCAATCCAAAAACATCAAAACAATCAAACTCAAAATGCTAGCTATTATTGTTTACAACTCCCCGGCAATGGCGCCAAAATATCGATTCAATTATATGCATAATATATTACCAAACATAAATTATCGATTGAGATTCATAATCAATAGAGTTGATGTACTATATGTTCCGATAAAAGATAGGTTCCTATGTCTATTTAGTATATCTTAGATAAGAAAACCATTCAATAACAAAATACTATGTTTAACACCTTTCAAATAACACTCCACACATACAATTCAAAACCCAGAAACAAAAATTGATCAAAAAATGTATAACTCAGAATTCTTGTTTAGGGGATGGATTTTCTCACCATGGGCTCATTAAAGATAGATATGGGATATGATTCTATCTCCTATAACAAACACACAATCACTCATTAACATTCCAAAAACTTAACTGAGCTAAACGAACTACCAGGAAGAGTATAAACACTCCATTATAAGAGCATGTATGTGAGAGATGGAGGTCTTGATATCATTTCCTATAACAAATCAATTCAACTCAAAAACAATCCTTATCTAATTTTTCACAATTCTTCAACAGAAAATAGATCAATGCAACTTGATAATTATGAAAAGTTATTTCATTCCTACACATGAAACATACATTTTTGTGAGATATTTCATTTGTTGGCTCATGTAATGTGAATGATGGACTCTCAAACGATTCATGTACTACCACACTTTGCAATAAATTATAATAGTAAAATAAAAAATGAAATCAAAACAACAAATACATGAAATAAAATCTATACTAATAATTTACAATGAGCTTACCAAGATGGATCGGTGGGCCCTTGTCGATGACAAAATGGAAGATTTTACATCATCAGATGCTAAATGATAAAACACACACAGGATCATTCAGTTCAAACTTCCATTAATCTTCAACAAGTAAATTTACAAAAAGAGTTTGCTCAGAAATCCAATCTGCAACATAACAATTCCTCTCCTTTTGCTTAGAGCCATCACTCAATTTATATATTTTTTACATTACAAATTTGGCTCTAGACAATCCAATCCATGAAAAATCAAATCAAAACCATTTTCCATCAATGGAGGTTGAGTACAACCATTATATAATCAAGGAAATGTATTTCCCATGAATTTGGGCATGATCCTAGAATTTCTGGAAAATTGGCAATGCTTTAGGATCAATCATCCCCCCTGATATGGAGGTACACACATGTTATATCTAGGGATTTTTGCACCTACGTCCGCATCAAAACATCACTCTGGACAAAACCCATGTCCCCATATTTTGAGATTCATCATTATCTTTCCACAAATCGAGGTGCAAATATAGTATCAGAATGATGGTACCAGAATTATGTAGACAGGGTTTTAGTATCGGATCAACACAGTTACGATCATGAGTATTAGATCAAGCGCAAAGGTAGTACCAAAACAGGTGCAAGACTGGTACATGATGAAATGTTGAGTGTGATGGTACTAGATGCAATTATGAGTTGTGTTGGTACCATATGTGATGTGGAGTACAATAATAGGTGGATAATTGGTATCGGATCAGGTGGAGCCTTGGTACCAGAATAGACTAGGTACCAGATCACACTATAGTTGCAGTACCAAAAGAATGAGTTACCAAATCAAGCTACTTAAGAGTCAAAGTGATTAGGATCATACATAATCAAGCATTTAATCGAATTAACTCAATAAAACTAAACAAATCATGCCTTAATCATAAGTTACCTCTCTATGCATATGGACAAGGTCATGAAGTGTATTTGTGGAGGAAACAATCAATTATAT
Organism: Picea engelmannii; assembly: GCA_009831015.1. NCBI lineage: Eukaryota > Viridiplantae > Streptophyta > Pinopsida > Pinales > Pinaceae > Picea > Picea engelmannii. Next base: position 150,959 of record ML787891.1, on the reverse strand, counting down.
ACACATAACATAGGTAAAATAGGCTCATATTGAGGGTAATGTAGGGTAATAAAGGTGTCAAAATGGAGACTCAACACCTGAAAATATTGAAATCATCTCTCAAATCAAAATCCCTAGCTCACAGAAAGAAGTCAGAAGTTTTTTAGGGCATGTCGGTTACTATAGGAGGTTCATTCAGAATTTTACAAACCTAGCTTCCCCACTGTTCAAACTATTAACAAAAGAGGCTGAATTCTATTGGAATGAACACTGTCAAATGTTTTTGAAATTTTAAAAACAAAACTTTCAAGTGCCCCTATTTTGAGAGGACCAAACTGGTCTCTTCCTTTCCATATCTGTACGGATGCCTCAGATACAGCTTTGGGGGCTATTTTAGGACAAAGGGAAGGCCAAATTCCATATGCTATATACCTTGTCAGAAAAAATATTTCACTTACTAAAGTAAATTACATTGTTACTGAAAAATAATTCTTGTCAGTAGTACATGCCATTAATAAGTTCAAACACTACATAACAGGGTATGAATTTTTTGCACATACAGACCATTCAACCATCATTTTTTAATGAACAAACCTGTTACAAATGATAGAGTGACTAGATGGATTTTGTTACTACAAGAATTCAATATCACCATTATTGATAGGCCTAGAAGAGATAAATTAATTGTTTATTTCTTGTCTAGACTCATTCATACAGGTGATAATACACCAATAGATGACAATTTTCCAGATGAGAATCTATTTTCTATTTCTAATTACATTCCTTGGTATGAAAATTTAGCCAACTATCTTGTAATAGGAATGCTACCTTAGAATTTGTCCTCCCGAGAAAAAAAGAGAATTATCTAGCTAATTGCCAATTACATGTGGCATGATGATTGTTTATATCGGACTGGGCCTGATTTGGTGATTAGAAGGTGTGTCCGAGAGGATGAGACACATGACATATTCAAATCCTATCATGATGGTCCATGTGGGGATGATTTTGCTGATAAAAGAACAACATACAACATCTTACAGTCTGACTACTATTGGTCAACTATTTTCAAGGATGAAAAGAAGTATGTGGCCAGCTGTAATGATTGTCAAAGGATGGGAAAATCTACTGCAATTGATGAGAGGCACCTCCAAGCTCAGGTAGTAATTGAACCTTTTGAGAAATGGGATTTGGATTTTGTAGGACCCATTAACCCTATGTCTCGAAGGAAGAAGTACATCTTGGTCTGCACAGATTATGTGACCAAATGGGTGGAAGCTAAAACTTTATATTATGCTAATGAACAATCTATTGTGGATTTTCTTTTTGAAGAAATCTTTACTCGTTTTGGTGTGCCTCGAGAAATAGTAACTGACCAAGGAACCCAATTCACCTCCAATTTGGTCAAATCTCTTACTGAACAATATAAAGTCAAACATAGAAAATATTCACCTTATCACCCTCAAGAAAATGGGCATGTGGAATCAACTAGCAAGGTGATATAAGCTATTCTTACCAAGATTGTTCAGCTACATCAAAAAGACTAGGTTGATAGGTTTCCTGAGGCCTTATGGGCCTATAGGATAGCTTGGAGAAACAAAACAAGCCATACACCTTATGAGTTGGTATATGGGAAGCAGTTGTTGCTTCCGATAGAATTTCAAGTGAAAACATTCAGGGCTTCCATGCAATTAAGGATGGATTTGGATGAAGCTAAAAAACAGAGACTATTGCAGTTGAATGACCTTGATGAGATCAGACAAGATTCTATTCAAAGGACTACCCTTACATAAGAACAAAGGACTAAATGGCATGATAAGTACCTCAAGAAGAATTATTTTCAATCAAGTGATTGGGCCTTACTATATGATAGTAGGTTCAAGAATTTTAAAGGTAAATTATCTACTAGATGGTTGGGACCCTATGAAGTTGATACAATTTATGAAAATGGTTCAGTTAAGATAAATACTATTGGTGAGAATCATACCTCCTTTTTCATGAATGGACATTGACTGAAGGTTTATCATAAGCCTCTATCCAAAGAAGATTTTATCAGGCATGTTGTTCAGAGTTATGAAATGAAACTGGTAAGCAAGGGGATTTTTCCTCATGTTGATCCACGATAGTAAGTTTGTTGTGTGAATTAATTTGGCCCTGTACATATTTGTAAATAGGTGTGTCATTATATAGAAATTTTGGTGTTACTAACAAAATAAAAATTTGATTGTGTTCTCATGTAGATAAATGAATACAGAGGAAATCTACTAGGTGTAGGTCTACCCCTTCATCCAACCCTCGTGGATCATTTTTTGAAAAGGAGATAAATAGAGTTTTCTTTATTTTTTTCGGACTCCTAAAATTGAAAACATCGATGAGAATGAACTGGCCTAGGCTCGAGAAAAATCCATGGAACAATAAATGGAGTTGTCTTTAAGTTTTTCAGACTCCTAAAAATTGAAAACACCGACGATCGGGAACTGGCCCGAGATCGAGAAAAATCCACGGGACAGTAAATGGAGTTTTCTTTAAGTTTTCCAAACTCCTAAAAATTGAAAGAACCGAAGAGAAGGAACTATCCTAGGCTTGAGAAAAATCCACGGGATAGTCGATGGAGTTTTCTTTATGTTTTTCAGACTCCTAAAAATCGAAAACACCGACGGGCATTAACTAATATGGGCTAGAGAAAAATACACAGAATAGTAGTAGTTAGGATTATTTTTATAACAAAAAGGAAGTGGCAACAGGGGCACTGATCAACCTGGTTCCAAAGAGAGGAGGATTCTGAATCTCAACATGAGGTTGTCCAGCTACAGAGTACCTTCTTGTTACAGATCTTGGGGCCCAGTCAGTGAATTCTTTTGCCTTATTTTCTGATACTTCCACTGCAAATTCATAATCTATGTACCAAGTGTTGTTACATGTTTTAACTACATGGTATTTTAGTAGAATCAAATCACATTTTATCTTCTATAGTAGTAGGAAAAGCCAACAATTTATACAAAATGAGGCCTATAAAGCTCCATTCTACATAACACACAAGCCGATACCTTATCCAATTATCATTGAGTACCGAAATACAATTTTGTGGTGATCCGGGACTGGATAACATCTCTTTGTTATTCTAGTACTGCAAACAATGTTCTCCTCTGTGTTCATCAGATACTGAAGGAGAAGGCCTATGTTATTTCGGTACTACAAACAATGTTCACCTCTATGCTCATCTGATACTGAAGGAGAAGGCCTATGTTATTCCGGTACTGGGCAAAACTATGCATTGATCTAGTACTGTAATAAATTCACCCCTGTGTTCATACGGTACTTAAGGAGAAGGTCTGTGTTGGTCCAGTACTACAAAAACTCTTTGTAGTGGTCCAACACTAAGCAGTGATATGGTACTAAGGTGTGATCTAGTATTGGATACGAAGCTTGGTAATCCTTATCCTATACTCAAATTTTTTCTGGTCGATATAAAATGCTTCAAGTAATAGGAGGTATAAACTCAACATTTGTTTTTCCATTTTATTAAAGAATTAGACTAATCATGTATTAAACATATGGTTACTCTTATGCATCTTCATGTCCTCAATTATTTCACGCTCCCTACCATGAACTTCTGCAAGCCCTCATATACATCTCCTCGTATAGAAATCATTCATATGCACCCGAAATGTTGAGAGTACGAGGTAATTATACCTCTAACAAGACCAATTTCATTCTTTCTGATTATATGGTGAAGAAATGACATAATTCCATGATCCAACATCGTGCTATATGAATGACTTAAGCCACATATTAATACATGTCAAAACATAATTTCATTCAGATCACGATGACGTCAGATGATTTCATACTTTTGAATTCCGATCATGACAAGAACATCTCCTGTAATCATTTCCCAACACTCTCATGAACACGATCTGATGCCAACCTCCATATGATTCTATAAAGTGTTCATGAATTCAACTTATCCTACCTTGCCATCATTACCATGGATGTGACCATTTCAATACGCACCTTAACTTATAAATGCTCCTCTGGATGGATTCACCATCTAGATGAGCATTATTTACCCATTTTATTTTCACACCATCTCCATTTACACTGTGATTATGTTCCTTCATATAATTTTCATACTTATCCTCTTCCAGTACTCCATCACAGGTTGCGCTGATCTGGTACTCAAACCTCGATCTTGTGTTATGTTGCCTCATACACTTCAATAATTGTTTTAAGCTAGCATGGGGGTTGATAGACACAAACCTGTGTTCCAATTATACAGGGAGACATAGGAAACCAATCTTCCAGGGAGAGATTTGAACATGCTGACTAGGTTCCATTTTTGGAAAAATTCAAAGGCTATCACGAGGGAGTCTCTCTTTCTTTTTCATAGACCAATGATGGAGAGAATGTTTAGTTTGGGGATATGAATTTAACAATTTCGGAGGGCACCATAGCAGAAGAAACTGGCTTACCTTTTTCCGGAGAAAAATATTTTCAGGGGGTGATCATTGACAGGAATATCTTACTCAAGTTTCTAAGGCCAGAGCATCAGGACCCTGATTGGACTAAGAGAATTCGTCAAATATGCATTAAGGAAGAATATTAATTGATGCTCATTAGTTTAAAGATATTTATAACTTGTAAAGGGAGGTATGTCGTGACCTTCCTATACCATTTAAAAAATTTGTCACATTTTGAAGGAGGGCCACAAATCAATTTTATCCACTTCCTCTGGATGAGTTTAAATAAAATGGTGAGAGGAGTCAAATCAACATCTAGTAAAACCGAAACTAGTATCCATCACCATGGCCTAATGAAATTATTGTTTGTCCATGCATTGAGAAAACAAGGTAGTATTTGGAAACAACTCCTTCAACAAAATTTTTCTCAAGAGGGAGTGTCTAAATCTATAGAAGAGAAGGAAACAAAGGCATATAGTGAGGGGTCTCGTAGAAAGAAAAAAAAAAAAAAGGGAAGAAGTTAGGGGGTGAAGAAGCTACTATTACACCTAGTTCATCCCATCCTATTGTTGAATTGGATAAGGATAAGTCTTTTATGAAGGAGCCTACTGCATCCAAGAAAATGAAAACCTACAGACCTTAGAAAACAACTCCATCCCTGATTCCAAAAACTAAAAGGTAGAAAGGAAATGACTCTGGGAAAGGTGAATGCTCAGATAATGCTCCTGAGGCAACCATTAAAATATCACCAGAGCCAGAAAAGGCATGTGAACTAAACATTCAGAGCTAGAAAAAGTGTCAAAAGAAGGATGTGCCAGAAGAACAAATCCTAGAGGATCCCACTATGTTTAGGAAGGAGAGTCCTTCCCAATATAAGGGACCAAGTCTATCCTCTATCCCTACAAATCAATTTCCACGAAGTGAGAGGTGAAAAATGAAGAAACTTGGTTAAAAGGAAGCTTCACATGGTGGCCTCGAGGAAACTATTATGTTCCCTCAAAAATTAGTTAATGAGTTGGAGAAGACCCCTGAAGAATTTATTGTGTTTCCTCAAGAGCCAATTAGTGAGTGGGAGAAGACTCTTGAGGTGAAGAGTGGAAGTACGAGGAAGCTTAAACTAAGGAAGGTTCAAAAGAAACAAAACTCAAAGCCTACACCTCATTCCTCCAGAGTGGAAACGATAAATGTTCAACAAGAACAAACTCTAGAACCTACACTTCAGTCCTCTAAGGTGAAAATCAAACTATACAGGAGAAGCAGGTCCCCATGCCTATAACTTCTACTAAAACAAAGAAGAGGAAGTTGTTTGAAGAGACTTCCACCCCTGTCAGCAAATCTGAGGAAGCCTCACTTCCTGTACAAAGAACCACAAGGAGTGTGGCCAAACAGATAATAGTTCTACATATGCCTTCTCTTCCAGAAGAACCTATTGATATTCTGACTTCTGCAAAGAAATAAAGTGTCTATGGAGAAACACTCAGTGAGACCAAGGGGTTAGTGACAAAAACCTTGAGAGGTTTAAGAAAGGAAAAATAATCCCAAAGAGAGGTAATTGAACAAACATACACATCTGATCGTGTCAGTTCCTTGAGAAAACAACAATTAATAGTGAAGGTTGGGAAACTGACAAAACAGAATGAGAAGGTGAAACACGAGGTTATAAAGTATAAAGTTTTGGATAGGCATATTAAGGAAGAGAATGCACAATTGAAAGAATATAATCTAAGGTTACAATATGCACAAGAAGAAGTCTCTCCTAAATTCAACAAAGTTTTATGTTTGAGCCAATACACCAGGGTGATTGAGAAGGATCTTAGGAGTGAGGCTTTTGGGTTCAAAATTATACAACCAAATAAATGATGTTCAGACAGGATGGGAGATGGTTCAGTTTTGCCAAGTTTCGAGCATCCGTTTTGACATTGTTGCATGAGGACATGCAATGAATTTAGTATAGGGGAAATGTTGAGTCTCCATTTTTACACCTCTATTATCCTATATTATCCTCTATCTAGCTCAAGTTTACCTCTGACATGTGCATATGTTGTTCATTTCCTCCACAAACCTACCTTGTGACCTTGTCCATGTGCATAAAGAGGTAACCTATGTTAAAACATGACTTGTTTGATTTTTTTGATTAGATTGGAATTAAATTCTTGATTATTTTGTTCTTAATAACCTTGACTGTTATTAAGAAGCTTCATGACAAGGCATCACTTCATCTGGTACTACCATTGGTCTGGTACAAAAACAACCCACTGATCTGATACTCTTCTTGATCTGGTACTCCACCTAATCCAGTACTCCTCATCTGGTAATCTGCCTGATTCGGTACTCCGTCTGATCCGGTACTTTGCATTGATCTGGTACTAGCTCTGTGACTATTCTGGTACCTAGATTTATGACTGTGCTAGTCTGATACTAAACCCCTGTCTATAAGATTAACGTGTTGAATGAGTATGCTGGTGGTGATTCCAAGAAATTAGTTGTATGGAAGTATCCTTAGATAGTTTGAAGATCACGATAGACTTTGTCACTCATGCACTTTGTGTCATGAGGATGACATCCATTCCTTGAGATATGATGTGATTCACCAATTGTAATATTTTGTAAACAATTGATAATTATCCTCGGACCTTGATTATAATGGTTAAGCTTCTTTATAACGGATGTTGTGTAGATGATAAAAAAAAAGAGAGAACAATATACATTGTTATGTTGAGAAATGAAATGTTGAAATACTGATTCACTTGATCAATTGAAGGAGTATGAATGCTAGCTTGTGTGATTCATGAGTATTAGTAAAGTGTTTTAGTTTGAAATTTCTTTAGAGGTACCTTGTTGGTTCGACAAGGGCCCACCAACCCAACCAACGTAAACCTCCTTCTATATGTATTAGCATGGCATAATTTAATTGTGTGAGTGTGAAAACATAATAGTTGTGTGTTGCAAATGATTTTAAGTGCATAAATTTTCTTAGATACAATGCAGATTTATTTGATTTTGAATCAGTGTGAGTGAATGGTTATACATTGAGAAAAGTAGATAATTCTATTTTCATTTTTGCAGAATGATATTTAGTTAACAAGAGTTGGATAGATGTGTGGGATTGTTAAATAAGTAATTGTTATTGTTTCGGATTTTTTATTATGTTGTTCTCAGTAAGTGCAGGAAGAATAATACTTCATCTCTCACATTCATGCTCCATGTAATGAAGTCTGGAGATCATATTGTCTATCTCCTGTATTGAAGAAGGTTTGATTGGAATTGTGTTAGCAGCCAATTCATTTTTTTAATTGCCCTAAAAAAGCTGCCTACACCTCTTGTCTTCTAAACGACAAATCATCATCGCATTGTGCAACTAGACATTTGTTTCATTTTTGCGACAATTGCAATTTGGTTTCGATTTAGTTTTCACAACTGAAAGTGTGAAAACCCCTCCATCGTTGTTTGGACTGTCGTCGTCTTTTATTAATTTTCTGAAAGGCACTTTACCATTGGTTTATCACATGACTGCAAAGGTTCTTTCAAACTATGTCCCTTGGCCTACTCTTACTTTGATTGTGCATTTGGATTTATTTGATTAATAAGCCATTGAGCATGCAGATTTATTGGTTACATTTGATTCTATAAAGGTCATGATTGATGTTGGTTTTATGTGATATAATCCTTATTGTTTTGAGCTCTTGACTTATCGATTTTATAAAACCATTTGTCATAATGTTTTATAAAACATTGGTTATCTATTTTGCTATGAGTGCATGATCAATATATGAGTTTTGTTGTCATGTTGAAAGGAAAAAGTTTGAAGTTATGAAACCTCGATCGGGTAAACTTTTGGTTTGATCGTCTGAATTTATGCAATGGCACGATTGGATTAACATTGGTTTAAATGTTTGTTTTTGATTTAATGATTAATACGATGGTGTGTTGGTTAATGTTGGATTTCATGTTGGATTGAACTATACACTTGGCGCATGAATATAACATTTGGTTTTGGTTCTACATTTGATTGATGGCACATTGATATGGTTATACACCGATTTGGGTTGGTCGATTAATGTGTTTTAAACGTTATGATTACTGATGGAACAACGCTGTACCCAACCATTAATACACTGCATGGCGGTGGTAATCCCACCACCTTCGCATGCATTACATTGATTCATTCCCCTTTAAGCGCTTGCAGTTGTTAATCCCTATCTTTTTTCTCTTGCGTTTTGTATTGTTCAAACCAAACCCTACCATGCACAAAAGCCATGGCTCCTATCATAAGGGCCGAGCCTAACGGTTGCCAAGCACTGTTGATGTTTGATGGCGCTTGTAGCGACTTGGAGAAATTTGGGTGGCTCCCGTTCATAAGGAAATTCGATGGTTATAACCCTATCATGGCTTGACAATTTGCGTTATCATTCGATGGCTGCCGAGCCAAAATTGGGGATGTGCAACTGGAGATTAATGAGCAATTTCTTAGCTCGGCAACCAGTCTGCCTGCTACAGGACAGAAGTGGTCTAAAAATTGTAAATTGGAAGATGTCCCGTGGACATTGCTCTCCCAATCTCGAATGGTGAAACCCTGTGGCAAAGGATGGCCTGCAAAAATGTTAAAACAGCGCTGGCACGACCTGCTAATGATAATCAAGAAATTCATTACTTGCGAGGGTAGGTACGGGTTCGTTTTCTTATTTCACCTTCATCTATTGATGGTTTTTATGGGTTTTGAACTCAATGTACCTCACTACCTTCATAGAAGTTTGTTTAAGATGGCGAAGAGGTACAAGCGCAGCCAGGCCGATACCAGTCTCTTCCATTTGGGGTTGATTAAAATGATTATGGTTTATGAGTTGGGGCTACGTCATGACTGTTGGGGTGATTTTCTCTGTCGTATGGCTTTGAAGAGTCAAACCCACCACAGGTTGATAAATCTGTGGTGAGCGAAGGCAAACCTATCCCCCCTGTACCTTACAATGTTTTTCTACCCAAACCTCTACCCGACCCACCTACAAACTTGCCCATGTCTGTGACCAAACAGGTCGAAATTGCGAAGCCCACAGCCAAACAGCCTAAAGCTAAAGCTAATGCTAATTCTAAAGGCAAGAAAAATTCTCGGTTAATCTCTCGCATGGCGAGAAATAAACCAAAACCCTCTGCCAATCTTGAGCCTATCGTGGTTAACGAAGATTCTGATTCAGAGATTGAACGTTTTCTCGCAAACAAGTATCCTTACTCAGAAGGCTTGTGTGACAAACCTCCTTATGACTTTGTCAAGAATTTACCACCTTGTCTGCGGGATGATCCTAATTTTCCTGGCATTGAACTACCTCGTGGAACCCTTGGTGACTCATCGAAACCCTCATCT